>BQNB010008834.1:0-88629 GCA_026074375.1 Tanacetum coccineum
GGTTACTCTGGGAGGAACGTTATCCATTAAAGGACGGACGGCACTATGCGCGCTCCTGAAGAGGAATCTAGATATATTTGCATGGCAGCCGTCCGACATGACAGGGGTACCACGGCAGATAGCCGAACACAGACTCAATATCCGGGATGGATACCCCCTGGTCTGACAGAAAGAGAGGGGCCAGGCTCTGAAATGAGCCAAGGCCTTCCAGACAGAAGTATAGAAGCTAGTGGAAGCACGGATTATGCACGAAGTCTACTACCACGATTGGTTATCTAACCCAGTCATGGTAAAAAAGCATGACGACAGCAGGAAAATGTGCGTAGACTTCATGAATCTAAACAAGGCATGCTCGCAGGATTGTTACCCACTCCCGAAGATTGATTGGAAGGACGAATCCCTCTGCGATTATCCTTTCAAGTGCTTCTTGGACGCATACAAGGGCTATCATCAGATACAAATGGCAGAATTGGATGAAGAGAAAATGGCCTTCCATACCCCTCATGGAGTTTATTGCTACACTAAAATGTTGTTCGGTCTCAAGAACGCTGGAGCCACGTACCAGCGGCTGGTAGACAAGGCATTTGAAAAGCAGGTAGGCCGGAATCTGGAAGTGTACGTTGACGACCTGGTTATCAAGAGTCATACAAAAGCAGAGCTTGTAAGAGATATTGAAGAAACGTTCCGTACATTACGAAAGATCAATATGAAACTTAATCTGAAAAAATGTACGTTCAGAGCAGTTGAAGGGATGTTCCTAGGATATATGATAGGCCCGGAAGGCATAAAACCGTGCCCAGAGAAGATAGAAGCTGTGTTGCAACTTCCATCCCCACGGAAAATCAAGGAGGTTCAGAGCCTCAACGGGAAGTTAGCTGGCCTAAACAGGTTCCTATCTAAGTCAGCGGAAAAGTCCTTGTCGCTCTTCAAAACCTTGAAGAAATGCGTAAAAAAAGCGATTTCCATTGGACACTAGAAGCGGAGCAGGCTTTCAAACAACTGAAACAACATATATCAGAACTCCCCATGTTGATGGCACCAAGGCCAAAGGAAGAGCTAATAATGTACTTATCCGCCTCCCAAGGAGCGGTTGGCGTTGTCTTGATGACAGAAAGGGACTCAATCCAGACGCCAGTCTATTTAGTGAGTCGGGCTTTGCAAGGGCCTGAATTAAACTATACTCCAATGGAAAAACTAGTCCTAACACTGGTCTTCGCGGCCAAGAGGCTACGAAGGTACTTCCAAGCCCATCCTATCGCAGTTATCACGGACCAGCCCATTAAGCAAGTCATGTCGCGCCCTGAGATAGCGGGGAGACTGCAAAAAATGGAGCATCATGTTAGGGGGAACATAACATCACATACTGGCCATAGACATCAATAAAGGGCCAGATCCTAGCAGATTTCCTTGTGGAGAAACCAGAGGAAGCCTCAGCGGACATGTCAGAAAAGGAGGCCCAGCAAGAACCATGGACGCTATTCACGGATGGCTCGTCATGTATTGATGGTTTGGACGCGGGTCTGATACTAACAAGCCCAGAGGGGGCAGAGTTCACCTACGTGCTAAGGTTCCAGTTTACTGCCTCTAACAATGAGGCAGAGTACGAGGCATTACTAGCTGGGCTGCATATTGTGGCACAAATGGGGTTACGCAATATACGAGTAAGTGTCGACTCTAATCTCGTGGCAAATCAAGTCCTAGGAACATATATCGCTAAGGAGGAAAATATGATCAAGTATCTAGAAAAGGTGAAATCTTTAGTGAGTGGCTTTGCTAGTTTTTCAATAAGCCAGGTCCCAAGAAGCCAAAACAAAAAAGCGGATGCACCGAGAAAAATTGCATCAACCAGTTTTGCACATTTGTCAAAACAGGTCCTGGTCGAGGTACTTCAAGAAAAGTCCATCCAAGAGTAAGAGGTGGTGGCCGTGGTCGAGGAAGAAGGGCCAACCTGGATAACACCCATAACAGAGTACCTGAAAGATGGGGTCCTCCCGGATGACAAGAAGGAGGCTAGTAAACTCTGCATCAAAGCCAGACAATATGAGTTGATGGACGGAATCCTGTATAGATGCTCGTTTTTACGGCCGTGGCTTAGGTGTGTCGGTCCGCTCCAGGCGGACTATGTGATTAGAGAAATACATGAAGGGTCGTGCAGCATGCACGCTAGACCGCGATCCGTGGTCGCCAAAGCCATGCGGTCCGGATATTATTGGCTAACCATGCACAGGGATGCACGAGATATGATACTCAAGTGCAAAGATTGCCAAGTACATAGGCCAGTGCCAAGAAACCCTCAGCAGCCGCTGACTCCAATCACGTCCTCATGGCTATTTTACAAATGGGGAATCGACATAGCGGGCCTCTTTCCGGAAGGACCTGGGAAGGTCAAATTCTTGATAGTCTCCATGGATTACTTTACAAAATGGATAGAAGCAAAGGCGGTGGCAACCATCAGTGGCCGTCAAGTAAAAAAGTTTGTATGGGACAATATAGTGTGTCGCTTTGGGCTTCTGGGAGAGATAGTTTTGGACAACGGTAAGCAATTCAGTGATAACCCGTTCAAAGATTGGTGCGAGAAGTTAAATATCACATAGCGCTTCACCTCGGTGAAGCATCCGCGGTCCAATGGGCTTGTGGAAAGAGCTAATAGAATCCTAGGAGAAGGAATCAAAGCTTGCCTAGCCGAAGGAAACAAAAATTGGATAGAGGAAATCCCTCACGTACTTTGGGCTCACCGTACAATGATCAAGTCAAGCAATGGGGACACTCCCTTCTCTTTGAATTACGGCACGGAAGCCGTCATACCCGCGGAAATCGGAATGCCAACATACAGAACCGCAGCAGTGGATATAGTGCGTAATGATGATGAAATCAAGCTAAATTTGGACCTGTTGGAAGAAAGACGTGAATGAGCAGCAATCTGTGAAGCTAAAGCGAAGTCAAAAATGACGAGGTATTACAATGCCAGGGTTCGCGGTGTTACTTTAAAGCCCGGGGACTATGTCTATCATAGTAATGAGGCAAGCCATTACCGCCATGGTCGTAGGAAAGCTTAGGACCAAATGGGAAGGACCTTACTGAGGTCACGGAATTGTACTAGGTGATGGAGCGTACAGCTTAAGGTTCTATGGACGGAGCGTGTCCTTCCAGCGGACGTTGGTACATTGCCAACACTTAAGAAAATGTTATCTTGAGCCACGCTCACGCCTGGTGATTAGGTTCGTTACCTAGGATCTTTAATAAAATAATCCATGTATTTTTTCCTTTCTATTTTTTAGGATATGAATAAAACTCCGCTGGGTCTAGCTAACCCCGCGTCTTTTTTATGAAAACATTTGTTTAAAGTAAATCTTGTTTTATTTCTTTTTATTCATATTATTTTGTCATTACATAAGTGCAAACATAAAATTGTGGCTATCTCTGGATATTCATAGGATAAGTACCCTTATAAATTGCTTGCCACGTAAGAGGGTTGCAACCCCTGCGGCCACGGATTCTATTTTCCTAATTTACATGTGCCTAAGATGTTAGATGCACAAGAAAAGACTCCCATGTAGCATATAAGCCACTATACATGCAATCATAAAATATAAAGTGTTGGATAGTAAATTACAAATGTTGTTAATCACGGACATCCGTGTACATATTACATACCAAAAAAAATATTGTCTAAAGTACCACAGGTGGTACTATGGCCAATCTAAGTTAAACATAGGAGGTAAGGGACTTTGGACCTAAGAGGGCTGTGGAGGATTCACTCATCTTTCGGCTAGGTAGCGCTATCCGCTAGCAGATTTGTATCTTAGGAGCTTCGGTAGGTACTGACACCGAAATGTCATCGACCTAGCATGGTTGATATGAAACCGACCCTATAGGTGCGGCATACTACCACCCTGCTTTTCTTCTTCTTCTCGGCACGGCTTATGTTTGCCGCAATGGCGTCTTCCAGTAGAATTTCCTCTTTACAAGCCCAAGGGTTCCTGGGGTCACGTACCTCCGGATACACGGGAATCTTGAGCTGGGAAGAGCTTGGGCGGAGGTCGCGGATAAACTGAGGAGCATCCTCACCGGTGTCGCTATCCAAATATAAGGAGGCCATGATGACGTCCAGAGGCGCATCCTTCAATTGCTCTAACTGGTCGATTAAGGGATAGTTCAAGTCTTTCAGATCATGAAGAGCAGCGACATATTTACTGTCGGCCTCAGGGTCATACGCCTCCACAGCTGTCAATTCCAAACCAGCTTTCCCATGCTCCACGCCATATTTCAACCCTTCGCTCATACCCTTGGCTATCCCCGCAGACACAACATTGGCAAAAGCTTGCCTTAATTCTGTGGACTCGGCACATTTCATGACAGCTAGGCGCAATCCGTGCCCAATTACCCACCGACGACCGGCAATTGCTGTCAACATGTGAGGGTACAGCTCCTCATCAAAATCAATGCTCAGTGCGTCCAACCGTGCATCCATTTCTGCGCACCGAGCATTCACCCGCTCATCCTCATGCTTCTTGAAAACCTCAAAAGCAGCCATGATCTTCTCTTCTCCCATTACTTGAGCCTGTAGCACGAATACCTGCTGGGATAATTGGGCGTTACCAACCTCAAGGCCCGAAAAGCGCATTCGAAGATCCTCTAGTTCCTTAGTCACTTCCGAGTTCTTGACTTTCGCGGCTTTTTTCATATTAATCTCAGCTTCAAGCTGGGCCTCTAAATATTTTATATGTTTCTCCCTGGTCGCTATCCCTTGGTCACTGCTCGAATCTCAACCTCAGCTGAGAGCCCATAGCCACTTGCCTCGCCAGGTTTATGTTGTATTGACTCAAAAATTCATCAGTGGGCAAGTGGCGCAGCTTAGAGAAATACCCCGGTGGCGCTATGTGATCCATCATATCCTGGCAGGCCTCGGGGGTGTCTAGGCGGCAATCATTAGGCATGCCCCATACCGGTTGGTAAATGCTTCCTGGGGACCCAGTAATAGAAGGAGAAGGTGTAGATTTCTTGGAGTCTTGGTTTTCCGCAACTCTTGCCTCCTTGGAAGATCTGTATCTAGGATCATGAACAAATATGTTGTCAGCATAACTGTACTTGAAAATAATAATAATGCTAAAAAAGTAACTAACGGATAAGGATCATGGTGCAAGTTACTTACTGTGTAACATCTTGCTTGGGATTAGGCTGCGGCTTGGCATACGAAAGAGGATCCGGGTCGCTAACACTTTGCGTAGCAACGGGAGGCTCCTGTGTCTCATGAACATGGATGGCAGGCTCTGTGTCTACACTTATATCCGCCAGTAACTTCCCCCCGCGGCGTTGTACTCAGCCTCGGGCGGCATTAGATGGGTCTTTATTAACACCTTGGCCGTGCGTTGGGATCCCTCCCTCACCCGCATCTCTCTGTTGGCGTCTCTTCCTAATGGTAGGCCATGGATATTACATTCTCTTTCTGAAAAATTATTTTTTTTTATTTTTTTTTTTTTTTCTTTTTTTTTTTTTTTTTTTTTTCTTTCTTTTTTTTTATTTTTTTTTTTTATTTTGTTTTATTTTTTATTTTTCTTTTTTTCTTTTTTGGGTTCCACGGACAGGCCTCCATGGCCTCCGCATCAGCTATCCACGGGGATCTCTTGTTCCGCAGGGTCGGGCTAATGAGCCCCAGCTTTAGCCTTGTGTTAGTAGTGGGGGAGGCATCCTCACTTTGAAAATCTAGAGGGGACCTCTCCACAGTGGAGGGTGTCCTCGAAGACGTGGAGAGTTCAGTGCATCTACCATTTGGATCATACGGCTACACGGTGGCTGTCAGTAGCGGCACCTCATGAGCAGTTCAATTGGCGGGCCCGGTCTTGCCTTAGGGGGTTTGGGGCTTGATAAGATGGAAACAAATCCATTTCTGCAAAACACACAGGTAAACGTTAGCGTATATAGACGTTTATATATGTGGGAAACAAGAAAAATAATTAAACACCCACCCTGGTCGTTGTCATTTAGAAATATGGGGTACTCATCGTCACGTAAGAAGAAGTTCTGGCTTAACCCCACTAGACATAAAAGCTCCTCCCGTTGTTTTTGGATTGGGGTACGGAGCGTGTCAAGTGTCGCCACATCTACCACGGAGTAGGTATTTGCCTTTGGCTTATCATCTTTTGTAGCAGCATGCGCCAGGCCACAACGGTGGGAAAAATACCTTTCTCGTCCCACCCAGAAGAAGTGGTTGTTCCAATTTTTTAAGGAGTCGAGTGGTTTAGTATAACATTGTTGGGTAATTTTTCCTGGTCTTTTGCTAAAAGACATTCACCCTGAATTGTACGACGACACGTAGAAGACCACGGATGGTTCACGGTTTGGTATTTTTTAGTACGAGGCAAATGATTCGAAATGGATAAACTTCGTTGCACCTATCACTGTATAGTTACGAAAGATAGATTTGGTAGTATCCAAGGATGTCGAAGAGAAAATGCGAGATGGGGATGCGAAAGTTTGAAAACTCAATTTTTTTTGTATAAACGCCTACCTTGCCCTCTGGGAAGTCAATGATGTGATCCTCGGGACCAGGCAGCTCTGGGTGCAGGTTTTCTGGTATAAAGTACTCTAATGAGAACTCTAAAAGATACTCTTGAGATATGGTTGACACAGCGTCCTCGAATTGTATGGTGTCCCTACCTATTTTTACCTAGTTTGCTAAAAAGGCGTGGGGTACTAACCTGTGGTAACGGGATTATGAGGATTTAAGAGCTTGTGCAGCTGTGTGTGCGAAAATGGCGAAATAATTAGATAACTGTGGAAGTTTTAACAGTGATTGCTTGCCTTATTTATGCTACAGCTTTAAGATTCGTACCTAGTTAGATTATTGACGCGTGTCACCTACTTTTTATTTGAAGGGTTGGGATTTAGAGGAAGATCAAACGGCTCTGGGCTCGCACGTCCCATCTTTTGTCAGTTATCCACGTTTTCTGAGAAAGTGTCTTGATTTTTAGGGGGCATTCCATGTGATGGTTAAGGTAAGGTGGATTCAGTTTTTCACCTTTATTCTAGTAATCGCGACCTCTTGGCCACGACCACGCCTACTAGACTGGGGGGACATGTTGACGTATAGTACGGACCGGGCACGGCCCATACTTCTTATGGGCTTAACCCGTATCGCGGTCACGGGTCACGGACTCGCTAGTGTGTCACGGTCGCAGGTCCAGATAACCTGTCCGGGGACGCAGCTTTCAATGGCTGCGGTTCTCCAACAGTTGTATTCTGCATGCAACTGATTTATGCGCTATTTCAGGGAAGGGATAACCTAAATTATCGTATGGAGATATACTGTGCTTTAGTTTACATAGGCTAAAGATAATGTCAAATCCTGTTTGTCGGATAATGCTAAGGCCGAAATTATGGGGAAACCCTTTTCGGGCATGAGGCTATAAAAGGTTCAACAATTCATCCATCAATGAGGTATCACTAAAACCCTAATCATACTCGATTACTCTTCAAAAACCATATACTTACTCTCACGCCGGAGGCTAATCGTGGGATCCGCTCCCACGATAAGGTTAACGCGTGTTCTTTATTCCTTGTGCAGGGATCCTCAACGAAATTCACTTGGTGCAAGAATAAGGTTCCTCAGCCCAAATAACTACCTATTCAGGCCAAATCAGATCCGGCCTAACTTTTGCATCAACAATCTCACAAGTTAATTGTTACGTGAAATTAATCATATCATCACGACGATAATTAGATCATCATTTTATAGAGTATTATTTTTATATACTTTTAACGAACTTATCGTATAATTTCATTTGTATAGTTTGTAAGCCTATGTCTTGGGATCATTACTTTTCAAATAACTTTTATTGATAAGTATCTCATTTAATATATAAAAGTGCCAAATTAATATATCTTTCCTTATTATAAAAAGTGCCTCAAACAAATAACAAGGAAAATTTATAGAGTTACGACGACCTCATTACTAGTATAATTCACGTGTGTACTATTTTTCTGTTTGTGTAGAGTGATTTAATGGCGAGTTCGAAAGGTCTCCATCTACACCTGTTGAAAACACAAGAAGGTATATCAAAATATGATTTCTTGGGGTGCTTTTATAGATTTACCTTTTTAGCAATGTTTTCAAAATTGGGTCTTTAATCGATCCAGTTATTCATCGGGTCACCGGTTCATCCCAGTTCGACCACCGAGTCAACGATTGTCTTCAATTATATATACTTATTATTATATATATAATATTATAAATATATTTATTAGTATTTATTATATTATATATATATATGTGTGGTGTGTGTGTGTGTGTGTGTGGTGTGTGTGTGTGTGTGTGTGTGTGTGTGTGTGTTGCTAATCATTAATATTCCATATATTAAGCCTAAAACTCATTTACTAACAGATATATCATGCAAAAATAAAATTACATCGCAATTATATATAATTAACTTGCTTTATTTGTAAAAAACATGAGAAAATCAAAACCCGACCGGGTCTCGAGAACCGAGTTGACCCGGGTCACTTCAAAACAAGCGGGTCGAATCGGGTTTCAAAAATATAAAACCTGGTTTAATTTGACCTGATTTTTTGACCAAAACTAATTCAACCTTTTAATTTTGAAACTTTCAACATCATATGCACAAATATATTTCTTTGTATGCAAAGTATAAACCCAGACCCAAAAACTAGCTAACAGAATGATTCAAGCTTAGAGTTTCAGTCGTATATACTCAATTTATTTAAGTTCAGCCTAAGTTGTGCATTATTTGTGTATTCTGTTTGAGCATTGATCCCAAAAGTATCAGATTTAAATCAAATTTAAACAAAATTATATTTCATAACCAAACTAATTTAGATTGTATACAACCGTTATGTTGTTGTACTAGTGGTTTATCCGTAGAATGCAGCGACGCGAAAGACATAATCATAATTTTCAGCTAACACTATTTTGTTGCTACATGTATTTCGTGAAAACAATTGTACATGTGTTTGAGACTTTGGCGTATACTTCTCGATAGATAACATTTTAATTGTATTTATAATTTTATGAACTCGTATACCTTAACTTTTACTTAAGTTGACATTGTGAAAGACTATTTTGCCGTGAAAACCACAGTGGGTTAGTATAGTATTTATAGGGTTGTACATACACAAGATGTGGGAGTTAGTTACATGAGATAAGTACTAATATGATAACCATTTACTATAACAAACTACGGTTAATTTACTTAATTCTGACTTCCCCTTCAATCTCAACGGTATGAAGAGAAGATTGAGATTGTCTCGAAACTGCTTGAACTTATGCAAGAGTAAGGGCTTTGTTAACACATCCATAACTTGATCATTGGTAAAGATGAAGCAAACATCAAGTGCACCACGAGCAACCCTTTTTCGAACAAAATGAAAGTCAACTTCTATATGCTTGGTATGTGCATGAAAAACTGGATTGGATGTGAGATATGTTGCACCTGTTAGTTTAATAAGGCCCAGTTGGCCCGTAGTAGTCTAGGCCTATTTAGTATTTAGGGTTTCATATGTCTAGTTCTAATTAATGTCTGTGTATTATAATAGTTTAGTTGAATCTGATAATACAATTGTTATTTTCCCTCTTTGATTTCTACATGGTATCAGAGCCTAGGTTCAACTCGTTATATATTGTCATCCTCCGGTCATCAACAAGTTGATGACCGGAGGGATCCCGATTTTGTTACATGGTATGTAAGTAGCTATAAAAAATGTTTGCTAAGGTCTCATAAGAGTTATTCAACGAGTTGGATCAGTTTATCAAAGAAAAGTTACTGGTAACTTTTCGATTAGAAATTGTGTATAACGTAATTTTATTTTTTTTGCCATTTACTTGAGTTGTTCCATTCGTAGTTATGGCCGTCCTCGTATTTAAATCATGGATGAAGACTTTGATTGCTTATCTTTATTAGCTCATTTTATTAAAGATGGAAGTGGTAGATATTCTTTGGTTTGTGAATTGGTGGGTCGATTAATAACTTGAAATAATTTAGAAAAAACACAGTACGTAATGTAAATTTGTCATGGTTGAGGTTTTTTAATTAAATAATTGGCAACTTTTTGTCTAGCTTGTTTCATGTATTTTCGGATTTTGGTTTTCAGATTCAGATTTATTGAAAACAAATTGAGTAAATTGCTTGATTAGGTTGATTTTTAGATTGTTAATAATGGTATTGGTATGAACATAGTATTGGAATTTAGTAATAGTATTGGATTTTATACTACGGTATTTAGTATTTGGTATTTGCACCGGGTTATATTGGTGTTGGCATTGGTTTTGGATTAGTATTAGTATCAGCATTGAATTAAAAAGAGTTGCCTGGTTACATCTGGCTCTACATCCGTCTGGTTTGCCTGGTTTTGCCTAATTCTGCATCAGATATTGTCTGGCTTTGCCTCGTTTATCTGGATTGTTATGTTCTGCCTGAATCTGGATTAAAATTAAAATAATTTTGCTGTCTGACATTTGCTAATGTCTGGTGTTTGTTAAATCTGCCGCTGTTTGTCTGAATCTGCTGTCTGCTGCTTGAATCTGCTCTTCATCTACCTCTGTTCGAAACTCTCTGTTGAATCTGCTGCTATCTGTCTGAATCTGATGTCTGTTGTTTGTCTGAATCTGCTGCTCTGTCTGCTACTGTCTGCATGTTATGCTCTCGTTCATCTTCGTATTTGTGTGATTCTGTGCTCTACATTTGTCTAAATCGGCATCTATCTGAATCTGAATCTGCATATGTCTGAATCTGCACCTGTTTGGATTTCATCGGAATGAGACTTCGTCTAGCACCAAGTTTGCGCTCTGGGACACTCCGCTTTTCGTTTGCTTTTAAGATTTAATTTAGCTTTTTATTTGACAAACTCTTAATGTTTACCGTTGATTATGAGTTTGAGAAGGGGTGTTAGTTTAATAAGGTTCATTTAGCCTGTAGTAGTCTAGGCCTGTTTAGTATTTTGGGTTTCATATGTCTAGTTCTATTTAATGTCTGTGTATTGTAATAGTTTAGTTGAATCTGATAATACAATTGTCATTTTCCCTCTTTGATTTCTACAACACCAAGGTTATCGCACCAAAGAAAAGGAGGTCGGTGTTTAAAAATCCAAAGTTCAGAGAGGAGTAATTGTAACCACATTAGTTCAATGATGTGCGGTCCTCGTAGGACTTCTACACAAGAAGTTTTACAACTCCCTAGGCAGTGCACCTAATCGTTGTAGTGTAGTATGGGCAAGACTCGGGGTTGTTTATCATTCACTGGAGGAATAGGTTGGGAAGGCTTGATCACGGTCTAATAGAATTCTAAGGGTTGATGGAAGATTCTTTTTGTATTTTTATATTTTATGGAAAGCAAGTAAATCATATGTTTGAGAGATTGGTTGGTTTTAGCTAATAAACTAGATATAATTCTACGCTAATGGTGATAACAATAAGATAAAAGATTGTGTCTATTTAACCATGTATTACTCCCTAGATTGCTTCTCCTAGTGTTGTTGCCTTGTTACCCTTGTGATGATCTGTGTAACTATTTCCTAAAGCATGAACGAATTACACGAACCCGCCGTCTACTTATATGCGCTAGAGCAAAGCTATTGCAAGGTAGTATGAGACTATACGTACCTAGGAGTTTATAAGTTCAATGTAAAATACATTAAAAGTGGGATCAACCATATTAGGTTGCTCAAGGTAGTATGATAGGACTGTTACCCAAATGGTATCCTTTCTATACTAAGCTCGTTTCCCTAGTCTTATCAACAGACTTTATAGACAGAAGTTAGTTTCTAAGACTCTAACGTGCACATCCATCCACATTGAAAGCTACATCACTAAGCATTAATTCTAGGGTTTCATACAATCAAAAAATAAACACAATAATAAGTTAGCCAAGGCAGTTGAAGATAAAGAAGAACATAGATTAACAACACATATACATATTGTATGATTAAGTAAATCCTTCTTGATGTAAAACATGAATTGAAAGAAGTACAATAGTGTTTTAGGCCTAAAAATCTTCTCCTAAAGCTTGCTAAGGAACTAGGGTTCATCCCTTCTTTTTATTCTTAGTTACACTCTAAAACCTATGTTTAGGTTTGTATTATATAGAAATCGACACGACGGGACGTCGCGTATCTTAGTAGTGACCTAGTCGTAAGATGAAATCTCTAGATTTGCGTTTGAGGGCGGTGCTGGCTGACGGCTGTCATGAAAAGATGTGACGCCGTACTTGATGAGTAGTGACAGTGTCGTGTTAGTTGGTGACGCCGCTCTAGGCTCTGTGAGCACACAAATCTTCAAGAGGTCTTGGTGTTGGTTAGTAATCTCGTCGTTTCTTCTCCAATGAACACAAGTCACGTGTATTCATCCCAAATGTTCCAAATGAGAAATCCTGAAAAGACGATTATGAGTACCTATTTTGGGCATTAACACACGATTTTGGGGGTTAAACGACCCCAAAAGTGTATAAAATACACTCTCATCAAATACACCCCCCCCCCCCCCCCCCCCCACCCCCCCCACCCCCCCCCCCTACACTTGGGATTTGGCTTGTCTCAGCAATGGGCTTTTTACTTAAGACAATAAATATGAGGGGTCATTTACCTACTTTTTAAAGTATTCTAACAACACAACCTATCTAGACCTCGTAATTAAAAGCACGTATATGTATTTACTAGAACTAACACAAAATGCTTTGGATTCTCCTCTTCACCTAGGATGTATAATGAAATTTTAACATTTTGGGGGGAAACGGTAAATCACACTTATTACCTGTCATAGCATATAAATTACCATAGGCTTGATAAAGGATCAAACATCCACCACTAGGCGCAAGTATTATCATTACTATCTAAGAGGTCTTTTAAAGGGTTGTGGGGTGTAAGTGTAAGATAACATATAATGAAAACAGAAACGGATAGGATATTTGGGTGAATTTAGAGTGGAAGGGTTAGCTAATTATTTACTACGAATTATAGTATATTGGATATCACAATACAAGCTTAGGAATGATGGGTTGGCCAAATTTCTAGAGAGAGAAAGTGACTAGTCTAGTGAGAGAAAACACCTTTAAGTGTGTGTATTATCAAATGAACAACCAACCCCTTCCCATGGCTGGAAAAGGGTATTTATACAAGTGTTTTGGTGCCCCTAAATGGGCCATGGAGTGGGCTAACAAGTGGGTAAAGACCCGGCCCAACACCATAAGTCGTACGGTAACTAAAAGATTAAAACTAAGACTACGAGCTAACCTATGCTAGATATAACACGGGGTGACCGAGTCTTTTACATGGATTTTCTTAATCCTAACAATCTCCCCCTAAGGGAGGTCACCCCAGAAAATACAAATTGAATCCTAGCATTATATTTGAATTAATCTTTGATTCTGGCTTGTAGTCTTTTGATTCTTCAACATTTGTCGTTGTACATCAAGTAGTGATCTTTGAGCTTTGTTCCTTGGACTTGAGTGATCTTTGAGCTTTCTTTGAGATCACCATCCACTTTAAATCTCTTAATCATCCTTGTTGTGGAATATTGCCTTCATGTGATGTTGTGACTTTCGGACCCGCATTTTTTAACTTCACAAAACTTTTTTTTTTTATTTTGGATCATGATAGTACTTATCAGAGTTGCGGAAGCTGTGTTGTAGGTCTTTCAGTTGTCATGATGTCTTTGATTAGAAACATTAAGTGTGAGCATGGGGTTGTGAATTGACTTTACTGGAATGAGGCATCTGCATCTCCATCTTTATGTAATCCTGAAATACAACAGTTAACAATAAAGCTTAGTGACGAATATGGCTTTGTCATTCGTCAGAGTTCAGTTGCATTAACTTCGGTTTCGTGAGGACCGTTTTACAGTATAAATATTGTACCTGTGATCAGGTAGATTCATTTATAAGAACCTCCTTGAAGGGTTTCCAAACTTAAGTGTTAGTTTATGTAGGATCGTTTAACACTTACACTTCATATAACACAACACGAATCAAACTAGAAAAGAGATAAAGAAAGTGAGTTGATTTAGAGAGAGAAAGAAGAGAGAGAGAGTTGAGAGAGAAACTAGAGATATTATTTAGAAAAATGAGAAGTTAGATATTTTCTAAGTAAAAATATCTATATATATACCCCTACACATTTAATGTGACGCGCGGGATATTTAACTAGGACTCGGGCTCGGGTTTTGCTTGGGATTAAACCCGAAACATATACAAGATTAGATTAACTATCGAGCCTGATACGGTAATATTCTTATTACAACATTAACTTAATAATTGACCGAGACTTAAATTACATAATGAACGAATTCATGTTTCGACTCAATATTTAAGGCTAACAATATCCCCTGAAGTGAGTTCAATGATGCATCCTTAATGACGATACTGAGATTGCTTTTGTCGTTAAGCTCATGTGGTCTTGTTCTTTCTCTTTGTTCTTTGTTGTAAACTTGTTCCTTCATGCTTGCGGTCTTTACTTTTGACCTTTGTCATTGTCTTTTACGTCTTGTGCATCTTACGAATCTTTTGACTTTGACCAACATGCTCTTTATGCAACTCCATCTTGAAAGTTATTTCAAAGTTTGGCGAAAGTCTTTGTCTTTAAATCTTGAGCCTTTCTATATAGTATGTCGTTCGTAATTGAGCATTTGAAATGGGATTGTTTTAAGGTTGCGTTACCACCGTTTTGACCTACAGGTTTAAATAGTGATAAACGAGAAAATGATTAGAAATCAATCGACGTTGTACTCGTTAAAGTGTTTTTGTAACACTCAAGAGTGTCATGTTTTTATCTCAAATTCATCAATATCAGTCAATTCATTTACTGGACCATCTCGTGATCCAGTTGTCACAAGTTTGATTCATATAGAATCTCGCAAGTCACCTACCAAGAGCTTGTTTGATGCTGGCTCAAGCAGGATTTCCATCTTCATTGTGAATACATTAGTATCACTCGGATGTTCTGGAAATATCACAATGATATTGCGTAGGACTCTTGATAACAGCTTGTGAACCGATTGATGTTTAACAAGTGTTTGTGAAATGGAATGTGTCCTAACGAGATTTTGATTGATCTCTTGGCTCTAGACTCGATTAGTGCATTTTGGTTTTAGTACTCGAAGGCTGGAGCATATTGCCACCTATTCAATATCAACAATCTCGGAGTGAGATGTATTAGATATCGTGTGTACTCATGACAAATGAGACAAGTTATGTTGAGAGGAAAAACCGATGGCTGGGAAGGGTTGTGCTGCATCCCAGTGTCCATGATGTCATTTTCAATGTCAGCAAATCAAACTTGTGATTCTGACAAGCATATGTATTGACTCGGTTCTGCCTTAAGTTGTACTTTTCACAAACACAAATTGTGGAGGGCTTCTTTCTTTAGCCTTTATCCATTACATTTCTTTTTCATTCTTTTTTTCCAAAAAAAGGGCCCTTCAATGCTTACCAAGACGTCATTACTAATACCTTGTTGTGATTGTTCCAGTGTTAGCTCAATCTTAGTCGGCATTATTCCCATATACATTCATCTCCAATCATACCTAAAGACTGCTATTTCTAACTTTGGATTATCCTTGGGTAGATCCTCCGGTTCTGGTTGGATCATAGGATTGATTCCTAACCTAACCACCTTATGACTTCAGATTCATCGTGAAATTAAGATGTTGTTGGGTATAAGATCGAACCATAAAACCTTTTTCTTACTATTCAGCACATTGAGATGATTAGATCATATTTTAATTACATTTTCTCCCCTTATTTTAAATAATAAACACTTAGATTTTGAAATACTTTGTGATTAAAATATGTCTTGAAAATTATGTGGGAGAAAAATATTATTAGCATGAATGGTTTGGAACATTTTGATAATGTTTTGAATACATAAGAATGGTCGTTGTTGATGTATCCAAGAACATTAAAATTGGTGTTTCGACAAAACTCCCCTCAAATTAGGACAATTGAGAAATTGTTGCCTTTGAAAACATTTGTGGAGGGTGTTTGAGTGTTGAACACACAATTTTGAAAGATTATGATTTGTCATCGAGAAATTCTTGAAAAATCGTGTTCAACTTTTTGAAAAACCAAATGTTAGAGGACTTCTCTTCTAACGGTAAGGGTAAGTGCACTGATACGTACACTATCCTTTTTCTTGAGCTAAAAACATTGAATGTCTTGTAAGAACAGCTCAAGACCGTGCAACGTTAATTTCTCGTTGTGAGGATAAGTTATAAACCTTCCTTTATTTGAAGTCCGGGTTATGTACTGATATTTGCACATAAGCCATTTAGAAAATTAGAAATGACATGTTTTGAAACTATTTGCAACTCTCGCTTGAACTTCATTTACACACCCGTGTCAATGTTAATCGACATTTCTAAGCACGTAAATGTTATCGATTCCAAGAGACATGTCGAGAAGATTCTTTTTGGAAATTTTCTGATTTTCTGATTTTGTATTTATTTACCTGTTGTCCTCAGCATTGCTATATGATGGTGGAATAGTAATTCCAACTCTTGTCGTGATGTAGCTGTCTTGACTGCTAGAGGAACAACTTTTGGAACCAGCTTTGAACTTGACGGTTCATTGTTGTGGTCGTGAATTCCGAGTTCTGAACGGTTATGATCAGAAGTCATTTGATGAAGAACGAGGCCTGAACTGATGTGAACAGACGTCATCTCCATGAAGACCGAGGCTTGATCTGCTGCGATCAAACGTCTTTTGAACATTGAGGAACGGGGCCTGAAGTGTTATTTTCAGCAGACGCCATTTGACATTGACGACCAAGGCTTGAATTGCTGTGTTCAAATGTCATTTGAACATTGAGGAATGAGGCCTGAAGTGTTATTTTCAGCAGACACCATTTGATGTAGCTCATCTTTTGTGAAACCATTCTGGCACTGGTTTCTTAGATATCAGTAATTTCAGCAACCACACTCTGAGATTTTCCTGCTTTTCATTGTATAGTGCATCTGCATTTAGGTCAATTCTTTGTTGCTTTTGACCATTGAATGATATACCTGCACTTAAACCCAGAGTTTGTTTGCTTGCATGAATATGAGGGATATCTACTATTGAAACATGCGTGGGTTCACTGTCAACCTTGCCCGTGCAAGAGTTGAATAACTTTCCTGTGGGAATCCACCTAAAACAAACATTACTAAAGATTCTACCCGTTGGTTTCCATTTAAGATTAGGTCTAGAAGGTGTCATTTGTGTCCATTTGTATTCTGATGGGCATTTCTTTTCTATCCACCATTTCCATGCCTTATTTGTATTCTCATACAACTCCTTAAAGTAACTCTTGGGTTTCTGAATAGTGGTATCTGATGCAACTATTTTCTTATGGGTTGTTGCAACAGATTTGTTCGCTTTTCTCTTGGGTTTACTATCACCAATAGGCACTACATTAGGTTTCTTAGTTCTAGCATTTCATGAAATTCAGTATATAGAAACAACCAAGATCATGATTTGAATTAAACACATATTTTCCACATTCAGCACAAATAGCATTCACATTTGAAGTTCTGGAATTTGTAGTGTTATTGCACACAGTTACAGATTTTGTTTTCTTGGAAATACTAGAAATCTTATAGTGGTCTTCTACCTCCTTCTTTGTAAACTTCACTTGACTAATGTTTGGCACGACCTTATCTTTCACTTGATAGCTCTTAAGTTATGGTCTGCTAACACTAGTAGGGTGAGTTACTCCTGTAGATTTAGACACGTGAGGATTAGTATTCCTAGAAGCATAAGGAAACTGCGATTCTCTATTTTGTTTGTGCTAGTGGCAATCCTATGCATTCCTGGTTTAAGCACATTCGAGTGTATTTCCGCTTGTTTTCTATTCTGAGGCAAATTCTGTAGAGTGACTTGGTTAAATAAACCATCCGACACATTAGTTTTATTAACCGACTATTTCGTTTGAAAACTTCTCATTTCAGGAGAATTTGAAAAAGGAGTCGGTTTTCCTAAAACTGATGGTTTTGGAATCCGTTGAGCATTTGGTTGTCTAACAACAGATGGTTTATCAAACTGAGTTTCCACAGACTTTCCTTTATATTTCTCAATGAGTTTCTTTAACTCACTTATTGCTATGTTCTTGTCTTGCATTTGAGCTTTCAAATCTTGTATTTCATGATATTGTTCACGTTCTTTTCGAAATACATTAGATCCGTTTTCTTTGCAAACTGAGTTGTTTTTCATTTGTTCTTTACATTGTTGTAAAGCAAGTTCAAGAGAAATCGAGTGTTTTTCAAGTTTAGAAAAACTTTTTAACAAATTATTATGAACTTCTTTGTTAACAGATTCAGTTTGTTTCGAAAGCTTTTGTGCAAGACATTCACATTCTTTGACCTTGTGAAGATATAAGCATTGTAATCCAGTATGAGCATTTAAATCAGACAGAGAATGCAAATATGAACATATAACATCTTTAGACACACACTCTTCGAGAAGTAGATCATATATGTTTGAAAAATCAGCCTTTTCAGATTCAAGTTCGTCAATCTCTTTTTCAAGGGATTCAACGTACTCAAAGTCTTCATGCATTTCCGTTTTTAGTTCATGAACAAAACAATAACTGTCATTTATAGTTTTGATTGAAAGAGGCATCAATAATGATTTTATCAAAACTTCCATATCATGAGCAGTTGGGTTACGAAAAGAACTCCTAGTATGATTAGACCAAGCTTGTTCACAAATCGTTCTAAAATGATTAAAGTTGTTTGTCATTTCGTTGTAAGCTTGTCTACTTTTACTAATGGATTTCGATACGGGTAGAAAGGCAACGTTTTTAGCAATGTTTGGCTTTGTCCTAACAAACGTTTTTCTCCACATTGTCTTCCTAACTTCTTTAGCGCGTTCCAACTGATCAAGATAGGTTTTGGATGGTGGTTTGAAAGTTTCATAAAGACTGTTTTGATATGTGTAATCATATGGTTTCACTTTGTCTTTATCCAATTTTGATCTACTCTCCTTTTCAAGAGTCACTGTCTCTTCCCCATTGGGGCAAAATCTGTTTGCAGGATCAGAAGTATCATATGGGATCTCATACAAACGAGGCTTTTCAGATTGAGCTATCTTGAGGTACTTAGGATTAGCAAAGGTTGATCTACCATTATATGTTGCGCATTTGGGTGCTAACATGTGAATGGTCTGAATTGACTGATTGCGTTTATAAAGAATTTCATTCAAAAACTTAATTTGTTTGTCCATTTCAATCATTTTGTCAATATCTCTTCCTTCCTTAACCTTTAAATCCGAAATGACCTTACTTTTCTCTTTGAGTTGACCTTCAAATTGTGACCTAGTTAACAGACTCTTGGATTTGATCCGTCTCGTTTTTCTCTTCGATTTGAGAGGTCACGGGCCTGAAACGGACTTACGGATCAAAAGTTATGGCTGTTTTACTGAAACCCTTTTCTTCACACAAGATTTCTAGACAAAACGCAGTGCTATCTTTAACCAAAACGCAGTGACACCAAAACGCAATGACACCAAAACGCAATGAAATTTGGTCAAAACGCAATGAAATTTGGTCAAAACGCAATGAAATTTGGTCAAAACGCAATGAAATTTGGTCAAAACGCAATGAAATTTCTTCAAAACGCAACCTGCAATCAAAACGCAATGAACCAAAACGCAACCAAGATCAAAACGCAACAAGAAAAAAAATCAAAACGCAACATGAAAATGAAATTGTTGCAGTTATAAGCTCCTTACAGAATGGTTTTGTTTGTTGGTTTGTTTGGAATTCAGCCGCAGTTGATAATGAAAAAAAATTATTTAAACTCTATTACCAAAATCAAAAATTGGTGTAAAAAATAAGCTAAAAATACTATAGAAAATTTTTTTATTTTACTTTAATTTTATCCTAGAAAAAAGTGTCGCTAAAAGGGGCTTTCGACGTAAGAAATTTTTTTACCCTATTACCCAAAATTTTGATTTTGGACGTAAAAATAATTTAAAAAGCTATAGAAAATTTTTCATTTTACTTAAAAAAAAGTCTCTAAACGTGAATTTTGTTTAAAAGTTAAATATTCAAAACGCAACGAAATTTACGCAAAACGCAACAATCTTTAACAAAACGCACATGACTTTTAAATCAAACCGCAATGGACCATTTTAATCATAAGGATTGTATTAAGGATTAATAACAAGAATTGATAGGTGGTTCGGGTTTAAAATGGGCGAAAACGAGTAAACGGGTCCAAAGTTCCAATTAGGGCACAATTAGGGTTTTCTAGATTTATTTCTTGTACATTGTTGTTAATATGGTGAAATAATGATGGAATGTGATTGATAATGTTGTAATTTATATTATTATAACTTATTTAAGTATTGGTTTAGGTTTACAATGGATAAAAACGAAGAAACGAGTCATGGTTTAGAAACTAGCTCGGTTTTAGGGTTTAGGGTTTTGAATTAAGGTTTTAAGTGTAAAAAGATGTATAAAAGTTTATGAATAGAATAATTAGGGTTTACACATTTTATATTGAGTGTAGTAGCTTGTACACAAGTGGTGGTGAAGAAATTAGAATGAAAACAGAGATAAAACAGTTATTTTAGAGATCATGCTTAATGATTTGTACATTGTGCTTTTAGAGACTTATACTTTGACTTGAAAAGATTTTATATTACAAATGAGATGTTATATTGTTTGTACATATGCTTTAGTAGCTTGTTCACTCACTTTAGATGTTAATCCTTTTGAAATTAGGGTTTAGAGGCATCCGATAACGGTTTAAAGCCCGTT
Source organism: Tanacetum coccineum (assembly GCA_026074375.1). Lineage (NCBI taxonomy): Eukaryota > Viridiplantae > Streptophyta > Magnoliopsida > Asterales > Asteraceae > Tanacetum > Tanacetum coccineum. Next base: position 20,737 of record BQNB010008834.1, read on the forward strand.
TTGATATAACGTTGCGAATGGTACATTATAGGAATAATGTACTTTGTAAAAATGATATTATGATATTGACTTGATATATTATGATGATTGCTTGACATATATGAAGATAGGATTTCCATATGTAGGTTGCCTAATCCCGTTAACTTTAGTTATGCAAGAAGTGTTGTATATCGAGATATTGACAAAGAAAGTAATGTAATGTAATAAAGCGAAAAATTTCCCTGAAAAAGATGAGTTCATATATAACTGATAGATTGTACATCATCTAACTTAATAGATGGATATTTACATTTATGAAAATTGTGGGTTGTTATAGAACCGACTTTGTTTCTCAAAGAAAACATTACTTCTTCTGACTACTTGGCTGTTATGGGTACTTGGATTCCTACGTCCTCTAAACTTCTTATCATTTATGTTTACGCCCCTCAAGATCTAACAGAAAAAAGAGCGTTATGGGATTATTTACTTTTTTTAATCAATAGATGGGATGGTGAATGTGTGATCATGGACACTTTAATGAAGTCCGCTCAGAACAAGAAAGGTATGGTTCGGTGTTCAATGTGCAAAGTGCAATCGCCTTCAACAATTTTATCTCCTTGGCAAGTCTGATCGACCTTCCTTTTGATGGTTATGCTTACACTTGGGTTCATAAATCTGCTAATAAGATGAGTAAATTGGATCGGTTCCTTATCTCTAAAGGTTTAATGGCTTCGTTCCCTCATCTTTCAGCGCTTTGTTTAGACAAGCATTTATCCGATCATCGTCCTATCCTTATGCGGGAGATGAATATTGACTACGGGCCTACTCCGTTTAGATTTTTTCATTCTTGGTTTTAGCTAGATGGATTCGATAAATTGGTAGAGGATACGTGGATGCATCTGAATATAGAAGATTCAAATGGCATGATTAAATTGAAGAAAAAACTTCAAGCCCTTAAAATAATCATTAAGGAATGGCAAAAAAAGGCTAAGAAATGTTCTTATAAGAAGAAAAGCTCTATTCAATCCAAACTATCAGATTTTGACAAAATCCTTGATCAAGGTGGGAGTAATGAAGTGATCATAAATGATAGATCCATTCTTCTAAAAGAGCTTCAAGACATTATTTCTATGGAATCTGAGGAAGTGGCTCAAAAAACAAAAGTTCGTTAGGCCATAGAAGGTGACAAAAATACAAAGTACTTTCATGAAATTCTAAATAATAAACGTTCTCAGCTTGTTATCCGAGGTGTTCTCATGAATGGTGATTGGATTGTGAAACCAAATGCTGTGAAAAGTGAGTTTCTTAAACACTTCTCTTCTCAATTTGATTTGCCTAACACCCATAGAATTTGTCTAGCTGATGAGTTCAACAATCGACTTTCGTTGGAGCAACAAGAAGATCTTAAACGAAATGTTACTATAAAAGAAATCAAAAGAGCGGTGTGGGATTATGGTACAAATAAATCTCCTGGTCCATATGAGTTCACGTTTGAATTCTTCGATAGATATTGGGAATTTCTGAAGAATGACATTTCAACTGCTTTCATAGATTTCTTCTCTTCAGGTACATTTCCTAAAGGATGTAACTCTTCTTTTATTGCCTTAATTCCAAAGACCCAAAATGCAAAGACCGTTAAAGATTTTCGTCTTATCAGTTTAATTGGAAGTATGTATAAAATTATCGCAAAGATCTTGGGCTAACAGACTAAGTTTTATCATAGATGGTCTTATTAGTGATGTTCAGTCATCTTTTGTTTCTAATCATCAAATCCTGGATGGTCCATTTATTCTTAATGAGCTTCTCTCGTGGTGTAAGTACAAGAAATTCAAAGTTATGGTTTTCAAGGAGGACTTTGAAAAGGCTTTTGACTCGATAAGGTAGGATTATTTAGATGATGTCTTAAAGAAGTTTGGTTTTGCTGACAAATGGTGTGGGTGGTTAAACGGTTGCCTCAACTCAGCAAAGGGATCTGTCTTAGTCAACGAAAGTCTTACTCCAGAGTTTCAATTTCAGAAAGGTCTAAAATAAGGAAATCATCTCTCTCCCTTTCTTTTCATCTTAATAATGGAAAGTTTACACTTGTCTTTTAAACGAGTTATAAATGAAGGGCTGTTCACGGGTATCCCTTTGGATAATTCATTAACAATATCTCATCTTTTCTACGCGGATGATGCAATCTTTGTTGGAAAATAGGATACTTCGAATATAAAGATTATCTTAAATGTCTTAAAATTTCTTCACATGGCGCCGGGGCTTAAAATCAACATCAATAAGAGTAAACTTATGGGGATCGGCGTTCATTTAAAAGACGTGGAAATTGCAGCCATACATATAGGTTGTGCGACTTTTTCTACTCCTTTTTATCATCTTGGGGTCAAGGAAGGCGGTTTGATGGCAAGAATTAATTCTTGGGATGATGTTGTTTCCAAAGTGACATCTCGGCTTTCGAAATGGAAACTTCAAACGCTTTCCATAAGAGGCCGGCTCACTATAATTAAATCAGTATTAAGCTCTATCCCTTTATATTAAATGTCTACCTTTAAAGTTCCTAAAAAGGTTTTAAAAATTTTGGAGTCGATTAGAAGAAATTTCTTTAATGGTATAGAAGGGAAGGACATAAAAATGATAAGTTAGGAAAAAGTTTTAGCTTCCAAGAAATATGACGGTCTTGTTGTTTCCAATTTTTTCACTTTTAACCGTGCTCTTCTCTTTAAATGGGTGTGGCATTTTTTTATCTCAAAGTTCTACTCTTTGGACTAGGACCATTAAAGTTATACATGGCGAAAAGGGAACTCTTGGGTCTCTTGATACCAGACCTAGACGATCTTCATGGCTAGAAATTGTTCGTGAGATTAATATACTTCGGTCTAAAGGTATTGATATTTTGTCCCTTATTCGTAAAAAAGTGGGCAATGGTGAAGACACTTTATTTTTAGAGGATATTGGGGTCGATGGGATTACTTTGAAACAGCAATAACCACGTCTTTATGCTTTGGAATTGACTAAACAACTCATTGTGGCTAAAAAATTGAATCACTCTTCTTTAGTTTGGTCTTATCGTCGTGACCCAAGAGGAGGCATTGAAGAGGAGCAGCAATGCATGCTTCTTTCTCGTATAAGTGGTGTAATCCTTCAAACATGCTTGATCGTTGGGCTTGGTCGTTAGAAGCTTCAGGAGATTTTTCGGTTAAATCAGCTCGTAGTCTTATTGACGACTCTCCTTTGCCAAAAGAGGATGTTCATACAAGATGGGTGAAAGTTGTTCCTATTAAGATTAACGTTTTTATTGGAGAGCTCGATTGGATAAATTGCCTACCCAATTAAAACTCTCTCTTAAAGGATTAGATATTTTCTCTATCGTGTGTCCCCTTTGCAACTCAGTAGAATCCGCTTCTCACCTTTTCTTTTCGTGCCGGGTGGATCTTCTTATTTGGAGGAAAGTCTTGCGATGGCGGGATCTTAAAGAAAATATGATTGACTCTTATGATGATTGGCTTCTTTTGTTGAAAAACATTCAATTGTCAAAGCGGTTAAAAGATATTTTTGAAGGTGTTTGTTATGTGAAATGGTGGCTAATATGGAGGTTTAGAAATCAAGTTCTTTTCGGCGATAAGCATCCTCCAAGAGATATGTTATTTGATGACTTAGTTAATCTATATTTTCAATGGTGTTCTAGTCGTTGTACATCTAAACTTAATTGGGTTACTTAGATGAAAAATCATAGTTATTCTAATTTGTAATTTTTTCTAGCTCCTTGCCAGTTCTATTAATAAAACTGCCGTTAAAAAAAATAAGTTTAATTGAGCTTAAAGATGTTCCAATCTTTTAGTAGTTTGTTTAAGTTTTAATCAGTGTACAAATAATGGATTTATATGTTTTGTTAGAATCAAAGAATTTCATATCCGGTGGTCTAGGTAGCTCAAAGATGGAAGTAATCATCTTTAAAGAGAGAAAGTTAGAGAGAGAGATGGATGGAGAGAAAACTAGAGAAAAACACACTTAGAAGTGTGTGTCAAATGAAGTGTGTGTCAAATGATTTCACACACACCTTCTGTTCTCCATGTATGGAGAGGGTCTTTAACTAGTTCATACAACAATGCCCGAATAAAACGGGGCGCTATGGTGTGGGCTTACAGTGGGTTAAAGCCCCGCACACACCATAAATCAAACGATAACTTAATAAAAGTCTACGAGCTATACCTGAAACATGAAAATACATGGAAGGAGATCGACATTTCTAAATCCTAACAATCTCCCCCACTAAGGAGGTCACTTCCCAGCTAGAAAATACAATTTAATTTAGCATTCTTATGAGATGTTCTTCTGTGAACTTAAGTCCGTAGACTTTTGATTCTCATTCATTGACTTCAGTGACATTCATTAGTATGGTCCTTGAGTCTTTGTTCCTTAACTTGTGTATCTTTTAAGCTTTCTTTGAGATCATCAGCCATAATTTTTAGTAAATCTCAGATAATCATAACCTTGTTGTGAAGTATTGCATCCATGATGATTTGACCTTCGGAAGATAGAACCAGCCATGCTCACACTTTTTCTGGATCAGATAGCAAGCATCAAGTAAGCGGAAGCTGTGTTGTAAGTCTTTTAAGCTATCATGATGTATTAGATAGGAATATGAAGTGTATTTAGCATGGGTTGTGGAATTGACATGTCATTGTCCAGCAACTGCTACCGGGGTCGGGATTGTCCTGCAAGTATATGTTAGTAATAAACCACACGGAAAGTGCTTTTGTTCACTTTCAGTGAATAGGTTTGGCAAGAACCACGGGGGGTTTTCCCAATTTGTCAGATAAATTATATGCCTATGATCAGGTAGACTTCCAAAGATCCTCCTTGACAGGGTTACGCAGCTAAGTTAGCTAGCCGATCTAGAAACCAGACGTCCAAAGAGACAAAGCATAGAAATGAGTAAACCAGGTGGATTTAAAACCTACTGATTAATGAGAAATTGATATTGAAAATCAGTCACATGCGTGTCACTCTGGAAAGGAGTTTTGTGACACATGAAGAGAATCGAGAGTTTTTTATAATCTAAAGATCAATTTTCTTTCGAGAAACACTTTTGTTTGGAAAATATACACATTCGATGTGCTAGAAAATTCAGTTGTTGAACACATCGGAAAAGGTTGTTTAAGTCAGAAAACACTCGTCAATTCATCTTCCTGAACAAGTTTTTGATTCATAAAGAATCGCACCAACGTTCTTTCCATAGTTGTCACAAGCTTGTTCTCAAGAAGGATCTCACAATGTCCACATACCAAAGCAGTGTATTAATAATGTTGGCTCTAAAGATTCCATCTCAAAAATTTTTTGTGAATACTTTCGTATCACTCGGATGTTCTGACTGTTCAGGCAATAACCATAAGGAATAATGCGAAGGACTCTCAAATCATTTAACTTGGTTGTTCGGAGCTAACACACGTGTGTTAGAGAAACAAGCAAAATATGAGATTAGTGTTGTCCTAACGAGATTTTTGGATGATCTCATGGCTCTAGACTCAATAGTGCATTTTTGGTTTTTGGTAGTCGGAGGCTGGAGCGGACTGCCACCTTTTCAATATCATCTAGCTCGGAGTGAGAGAGACGATAGAAATGTATTGATCTCCGTGAGAAATGAAACAAGAATCCTTTGAGGGATCTTGAGTGGCTAGGGAGGGTTGTGCAGCGTATCACTGGGTCCATGATACTTGTCTTCAATGTCAGCAATCAACCATGTGATTCTGACAGCATATGTAGTGACCCGGTTTCTGCCTAATGTTTAAGGAGGGCTGCTTTCTTTTCACCCTTTATCTTAACATTTCTTTTTCATTCTTCAACCCCTTCAGTGCTTACCAAGACTTCATTACTAGTACCTTGTTGGGTTTATTCCAGTACTAGCTCTATCTCAGTCCGCACTATTCCCTTATTCTCACATAACTCCTTTTGTAATCATACCTAAGGACATCTACACTAACTAGTGGATTGTCCCTGGGTAGATCCCTCCGGCTCTGGCGGGATCGTGGGAACATGTACCTAACCATACCATCCTTATAACTCCGATAAAGTAAATACAGGGTCGGTCTTTTGGTACAGTTCACCTTCGCCATAAAACCATTTGAAAATCAATCAAGGTACTTGTGATATAGATATCAAAGCCATTGTATCTTGATTGTTTTGATTATTTATGAAACTGCTCCCCCTCAACATGTGCGTCGATATTCGAAATTGTTTGGCACATGGAGGGAGGAGTACCTGCTTGAGTCTTAATAGATCACACTTTTATCAGATTTAATATTTAAATCACATTCTCTCCCCTGATCAAAAATTTCAAACCCTTTGAGATTTAGGATCTCAATTGATTTAAATATGTTAGAAAATTTAGGAGAAAATGTGGTCTGATTAAATACAAGCCGATATTGGAACCTATAAATGCTCCCCCTCAATTAATGAGGGACTCTGTTAGTGTCAGTTATGATGAGTTTATAAATTATTTGGAGTTTAACGAGAAACTCATGAAAAATTCATTAAACTGACACATAACACTGATTACCACACTACTTATTGATGTACAAGATTGTGTATGAGACAGGACCTGAAATATTCAAACTTAAAGTGGCATAGTCAGTTTGTCCATGTTAGCAATCTGTAGTCCGTCTCGATACTCTCCAGATGGAAGTTGTCTTAGCTTTCCCCCGAACCAGCAATCCTTTCTTGAGAAGACACAACAAATATTCGAAGTACACAAATAATTCGAAATCATAACATCAAAGTCAATTAAGTCCCTGATGAGCGTATTTCTCCTTACAAGATAGTGATGATATAAATTGAAACACCAAGGTTAGCTAAGTCTCGGATGTCACAATTATTCCCTCTAAATAGCCGAAATGATAATACCTAAGTCAACTAAGTCTTGGATGTAAACATTTCTTCCTGCAGGATAATGACTATCTAAAGGTATCATCATACTTATCAAACCTATGTGTACCTCTTTTGACAATAAATTCTACTCCTTCGAAAATAAGCTTAGTGATTAACTTATAGGGGAAATACTAATCGAATCAGAAACATATCTTCAACTTCAAGGCTTCTAAAACTACATAATTATTTCCAAACAAACCTAAGCATTTTAAAACTATGAGGTGTTGGAAATATTGATCGGGTGTAGTTATAAGCCTAAGTCACTAATCTTGAAATTATATTTAAGGCTCTAAAGTTAACAACTTATGACAAATGAAGCCCTTGGAGTTAAAACTCCCCCTCAAATTATTGTCCGTTAAGTTAAAACTTTTTCCATATAATTACCGTGACATGTTGAAGATAATTCGAAAACACTTTCTCCCCCTCGAACAAAGACCCGTATTCTATTTAAAGATCTATTGTATTTATTCGAGTGGTCGAGATTTCTTGAAAATCTGTTTGTAGTGTCGAAAATTGATTCTGATTTGATTAGAACACTTTTCAAATGATTAACCCGAACTTGATTTATGAAATCAATAATTTTGAGAAAAAATCGTTCGGGTTATAAAACTTATACCACTGGCAATCTAGAACCTTTCTGATGTACGTTAAACGAAGTAAGTACCTAATTGCCATATGTTTCATTCTAAGTCCTAAAGGTTAAAGCACATAACATCTAAAGTCTAAATGAGTTAAGATTAAGTAACTCCCTTTTAAATCATGATCAGTTATTGTTAAACCTTTTCCGTTTACTCTTTGAGTATTCAGAAAGATCGTTTTGAAAGAATTATTAGCACATTTCTCCCCCCTCAAATAATGTCCCGTTTTCTATTAAAAGAGTTGTAGACATTGTTTGAGTGATATGAAATTCTTTTAAAATCTTTTTCTGATGAGAGACTTAGATGACTGATTTAGCTTTGGAAGACAACACCTTTTCCATCATGGTTAACACAAATAATTTTTGAAGAATCATAGAAGAAAAATTATTTGGTTAAAAAGAAGACTTCTCTTCTTTATCAGGAAATAATGCACTGAAGCGTACATTAGATCGAGGGTGCACGGATATAAAGTAATCCATGCCCGGGAGAACTTAATCACCCGTTGATAGGAACAGCCGTCTTTTTGACGACGTGCTTTCCTCATTTTAAAGACCGGGTTGAATATCAGAAATAATAGCAAGCCATCTAGACATGTTTTGAAAAGCTGTTTGAACTTCTGCTCGAACTTCATTTAAAGACCCGTGTCATTATTGAATGACATTTCTAGATCCGTAAATGTTATCGATTTTCAGAAGACATGTCTTGAAAAATATTTTTGGTATTTTCTATTTTATATTTTTGTATTTTGATTTTATGAAAATGGAAAATCATGTGGACATGAATACCGAAATGAAGATGTCATTCTGTTCGTTGTAGAAGTCTGTAGTCAACGTCTCTTGAACTTCCACCACCAAGGCATTCGAGGCTCCTGAATATTCGTCTTATTTTGAGCATCCTCATCTTGAAGCATTGATAGCTTCCCCAATATTTTCCTAACAAGTACATAATGATTAAGAACAAGAACTTCCACGAAGCTTCCAATGCTGATGATGTCTTCAGTGGCCTTAGATCTACTTGAAGGCTCAACTTTCTTCATACACTTCTGGTCATCTCGAAGCTTCTGAATTAGCTGCATGCCTTGAAAAACTTCATTTTCCAGCACTTCTGGTCATGTCGAAGTTTACTAGAATCTGCTTTTCATTTGACTTCAAGTCTGCACTCCACTATGAATCATCTTTGAAGTACCTTGTAGGAGAAACACTGTACTAGGCACGAACTGAGTAACCCATACACTTCTGGTTAAGGAGAAGCTTCTGAATTAGCTTCCCCCTAATTCATGCCACATATTCTTTATTTAAAAGCTTTATACTCCCCAAAACGCTCAATCTCTCTTAGCATTTCACAGCTTCATTCAATTTTAAGGAATAATTAAGTGCACAACCGAATAAGTAGCACACCACATCAAATATTGCTGCTCCTTTTAAGAATAAGCATATTGATTATCCGTTCGGGGGTATATTCAAATGGATCAGCAATGAATCCTCTCACGCTTAAATAATTATTCTCATTTTTCTTTCCGCTGAACGCTGAAAATGCACTTTTTTCCCTTTAGGAAATTGCAGATGAGAATTGCTCCACCAAAGTCAACTAAGCCCCGAGTGTAAGCAATTTATCCCGTATGTAGTCGAAATGATAACACCAAGACAGTACCATAAAAACAACTAGGTACCGGATGTAGTCGAAATGATAACACCAAAACAGTACCGTAAAAATCAAGTAAGTCTCGGATGAACACATTTAAATTGTTTCACCAAAGTCAACTAAGTCCCGAGTGAAAGCAATTTATCCCGTATGTAGTCGAAATGATAACACCAAGACAGTACCATAAAAACAACTAAGTACCGGATGTAGTCGAAATGACAACACCAAAACAGTACCATAAAAATCAAGTACGTCCCGGATGAACACATTTCTTCGTGTAGGATACTGACTAACTGGAGGAATCATCATACAATTGTGTACCTCTTTTATCATCAGAGAAACGGTTTCTTACATCTCTTCCCCCACGTAGTTGGAATAATACACCAAAAGCCACACGTTGCAACACTGATTTTCTCTGCGGTTATGACTTTAGTCTTCCCGAAATGACCTTAAACAAGGAGAAGGTATGAAGTTCGTCACGTGTACCCGTTGAGCATTCAGATGTATGTCTCCTTCCCCCTTGCTGGTTTTGATACCTCAGAACCAGCAACACATTGTACGCACATATGCTTGAAATCTTGTAAGAAGAATAAAATTAACCCAAATGAATCCTGTGAGAATCAACTGGTGATCAAATCTTTACTCGTTAACTCTCTCTGACTATCTTTACCACCCTTTATGTCGGCCATTTGAAGTGACCACTGATGGAGTAAACCCGATATACCAAACTTGAAATTGAAGTAGAATTTCCCATTCTTGTGACTTAAGCTTGCACAAATGTAAGAAGAACGGTGTAGAGAATTTGTGCTCCAAGCAAATCTTTAAGTACTCAATACTCCTCCCAAAGTATGATACATTCATCACCTCTTGCGATTATCCACATCGTCTTCTGCGTGTGACACTGAGTACTACAACGTAACTCCTTTAAGTGATAGTTATCCAGGTCTTCAACCATCCACCCCTTGACTGCTGGAAACTAGATAAACCAAGTCTTCAACTTAAATCTTAAGCACGAGCAAGTTATCATTGAGAGCCATGCATCCAACCAACCCCGACTTCAAGATAAAATAAGTACACGCCTTCGTGAAATCAAACTTCAATATCAAATAAGTGATACCCAATCAACTCCGCAGTCATTTAGAAAAATTAATGTCAAATCTAGCCTTTAAAATTTAAAGTCCATGAATCTCTTTACACGCCTTCGTGAAATCAAACTTCAATATCAAATAAGTGATACCCAATCAACTCCGCAGTCATTTAGAAAAATTAATGTCAAATCTAGCCTTTAAAATTTAAAGTCCATGATTCTTTATAACGCTCGACCCCAGTCTCGTCACTTATAATTGTCACATTGTCATCTTTTAAAACCCAACAATATCACCATACACTAACACTTATAAAAATGAAGCCTAACATTTTCCATAGTAAAATAAAATGAGTCTTAAGTGCATTTGGCAAATAAAATCCGGTCCACTTGAACTTAGGTAAACACCATTCTCGGCCCAGTGATATTGTTGAAGTTTCCAACTCAAAATTCGATATCCAAAATATTCAACATACACGAGCCCAATCTGAAGAACCAGAAACCTTAATATCAGCCCAAAAGAAGATAAGCGAACCTGACCCAACAACAATTGCCTGATAGACATAGTTATAATCCCTAATTTATAGCCACATCTTGCCCTAATCTTCTTTTCATCACATTTCATCCGCCACCCTTCTCTACTTCTCTCCCGAATCTTGGATCTGCCTTAACCAACAACACTTCCATCCTTATCATTCCACTGGATAAACTAAAACACAGCAGCCACAACTGCCTTTAATCTCACATCCATAAACACAAGAAACGAAACGACACATTCAATCACCCATATGAACACTTAATCAATCCCAGAAAAACAAAAAAGTAAATCTATGGCTTCGATTCTGTTTTGAACTATAATCAAATGAACCCCCTTGTAATATGACTTCTATGGTTTCATTGTTTGTTACAGCTTCAAGTGCTTCAAGGTCTTTAAGGTCTCGGGTAGGTTGAAATTAATTGTTTGTTTGTGTCTTGAATCGAAACAAAGATGGACAATAACAGATTTGTTATATGTCTACCTTTTATTTTCGTATATTCTTTAAATCTTGGATAGATCGATGATGATGTTTCAGTTTTCGTGATTCTTGATCTCTTGAAGGTCTTGAATTAATTGTAAAACACGAAAGGTAAATCTGAGATCTTGATTGTTGTTTTAATTTGTGTTCGAGTCATGTAGTGTTGTTTGGAGGAGATGGTGGATTGTATGTGACGAAGGGATATAGGATAGATTCGAGAAGTTGGATTTGTTTGTGAAAAGTTTGACGATGGGATTTCTAGGTTTAGTCTTGTGGATTGACGAGTTATGTTGTGGATGGAAGTTGGTGGCTGTTGATGTTGTTTGTTGTTTATGTGTCGAGTCTGTCCTAATCATTCTTTCTTCATCTTTAATTCTTTTCATTTCAGCTTTGTTGTTGTTTCTTTTGGTTGACATAGACTCAGTTTGAGTTAGACCGGGTCAACTCGGTAAATACCGAGTTGACTCGGGTTGTTCTTGATAGCAAAACGAAACCAACCTCGAGGCAAAACGCAACCCGAGTCTTGGGGGCAAAACGCAAGCCTTCAAGACAAAACGCAACCAAATCTTGGGGGGCAAAACGCAAGTTTTTCAAAAAAATTGGCAGCATGTCGTTTGTACTTTCTTGCTTTAAGGGTCTTCAATCGGCAAAACACAATGCCAAAACGCAACCACCAAATCGCAACCTGCCATTTTCATACTTTTGTACTTTCTGTATTTGTCTTTTTTGTCAAAACGCAACCACGATACTTTATAAAAAATAAGCTCTAAAAATGGTCTTTGAAGCACATAAAAGTAGCAGATCTGAATGAGCTAATTAAAACAGAAAGTTTGACACATATAATATCCATTATGTTGACATTTTCCCAAGAAAAGAACACTTTAAAAAGTGAATGAACAGTAATGAGACATGCATGAACAGTAGCTGAACAATATCATGAACAGTAAAGTAATAACAAAAACACATGAAACACAACCACAAACTGTGACGGATTATTCAGATTTGAAAATTTTTGAGATCAACGAGACACAAAATGTAACCGACCCAAGATTGTAACCATGGCTCTGATACCAATTGTTAGAATTAAAGAATTTTAGATTCGGTGGTCTAGGTAGCTCAAAGATGGAAGTAATCATCTTTAGAGAGAGAAAGTTAGAGAGAGAGATGGATGAAAAGAAAACTAGAGAAAAACACACTTAGAAGTGTGTGTCAAATGATTTCACCAACACCCTCTCCATGTGTGGAGAGGGTTTAAATAGTTCTTACAAAAATGCCCCATAAAACGAGTTATGGTGTGGGCTTACAGTGGGTAAAGACCCGGCCCACACCATAAATCAAACGATAACTTAATAAAACTACGAGCTATGGTAAACATGAAAATACATGGGGTGATGATTCTAACATGTCCTGGGTATATTTTTTTTGAACAATGAACTATATATTAATCACAAAGGCTATAAACATTTACGAATATGCTAATGGTTTTATATGTTCTCGACATGTCTTGTAGGTTCTATAAGCAAAATTTATTCTCGTGTTGTTCCTTTTGACTGAATTATTTCTATCGCAAATTATTAGTGTTGATCATCGATCTCGCAAATTATTAGTGTTGAAAAAACGAAAGATACTCTATAATCACGGTTAGTCATATCAACCGGATTTATGTACAGAGCTAGGTTTAATTAGTCGTATCAATTGAATTTATAGATGGAGCTAGGTTGGTTATCCGGTTTAATTAGTCATATTAACTAGATTTATAGATGGGGCTAACTGAGCTAGGTTTAATCAGTCATATCAACTGGATTTATAGATGGAGCTAGGTTGGTTATCGCGGATGCATGGGACGTGCACTCATGTATTTCGTGCAACGTAATGTTAATTATATTTGTGAAAATTGTTATGAAATGTAAAGAATAAGAGATAGATGAGGAAGGAGATGATTGTTATTGAGTAGTCTTCCAATGAGTACAATGTGTCCCTTATTTATAAGGGTATATAGAGTGTAACCCCTAGCTAATTAAGTACATATTCAAGGCTAATTAACATCTCCTATATATGGGTGGGAATAAAACACATCATTAATTTATTTATAACTCCTCCTTTGGATATTCACCATTTGTTACGTCATAATGCTGCCTCGTAATAAACCCTTATCAAGGAAAACCCAATGGGATAAAAACTTGATTGAAGGAAAAAGAGTGCAGTGCGCATAACTGTCTACTTAATTTAATGTATATATTTCAAGCAGTTCGAATGGTAATACTTCTGAACGATGTTGCTCAAATACTTTCGGCTTCGTAACATACAAATTTGTAATGATGTTCACAAATTGTTGATGTTAAGAATAAGTCCTGCAATGATAAAACAAAATATATTGTGGTTTTTTTTTTTTAAGCTTTTTTCAACCCATTATCCAAATGACATTTGTTGAAAAGTAATAAATGACATCTAAAAAATATTAAAAAGAGAATAATAAATCTTTCGCATGGATGCTATTAAATTGCAAATTTGACCACAAAATGTTAAATATGCAAACTGATTTATGTTACTTGCGGACCACTCTCATTCCTTAAAGACATGATGCACAAGACATTTATTAATAATATTGAATTCACATGTTTTTTGATCCTCTTTTAAAGGAATTCATTCAATTTGTTCAAATAAAGTTTTTGTAGAACTTTATTAGTTGTTTTCTAGAATTTGAAATTTGTGAGCCTCATTGCCTTGAGGCATTACATTATCTTTCATGGGAATAATGAAAGTCTAATAAACCTTATTTTAGGAAAAATTAAAAAAACTCTTCTATATTCTATATCCTCATAAATCTACGGATATAAGATATTTACATTCCAACGAGAAATATTCTCTTAAAATCAACTTATCATTTTTATGAATTTATTTTTATTTCAATATTCAAGTATGTTAGAGCACATAACTTTAGAGCTATATTCAGTTTAACACAAAAAAAACCGATGTATAATCCAATAGATTTTACACATTGATGTGTATGAATCTTCTACGTTCCTATAGTTTTCAGTATTTGCAAAGTATACTGATGTGCTTTTTATTGTTGGCCAAACATTTCATTTTAGAGTCTCATATTTGGTTATTTAGTTGCATTTTCTGATCCTCATATGCATAATAGCCATGCAAATAATTGTATGTAGACTAATTTATAGGCTCGTCTTATTGTTTCCAATTACCATTTCATATAATTCAAGACAAGATATAATTTATTGAGATTATCAGTTAGACTATATGAGGTTCTTTGATACCTTCAATGTCTAAGTGTCTCTTTTTGAGACTATCATGGGGGTCTTTTATACCTCGAAGAATCCATCTTGTTTTATATTGGTCCATATTTGTTCATTCGGGCATTTTTTTTGAATAGATTTGTTTACCATGCTCTTGAGGCATGTTCTCAATAAATACAATTTAGGTGTCCTTAAGGGATCAACTTATAATTGGAGCATGAGTAGCTGACATTTTGTATGGCTATTTAGATTATCTATAAAATTTCTTTCTGAGGATCAATGGAATATGATAATTCAATTCTTTTTTTTTTTTATTTTCTTTTATTAATTTGCAGTACTTCTCTCCTCTGAAGGAATTATCCTTCTTCTATAATCACGTATATGTGCATTTAGTGGAGTATTTGACACAAAAAAAAATTTGAAAAGGGATATGTTTTGGTTAATAACAAAAATCAATTATATAATGGAGGGAATTTATAATATCATATTCGGCATGATGCTCAATTTTTGTAGTTGTACGTATTATAATATTGCCCATACAACTCAAAATCACTAGAGGTTTATCTTCATTTTCTCATTTAATTAATTTAGAAGTAAATCATGCATATTCATGATGAAATACTTACCTTTGGAATGTTTAGGCTTCACATTTGAGCTATTAATCATTCAAACTTGAGGTTGCAATTTAATGACCATTTAGACGATGCATCGATTTTAAACTGTAAATGGTTCATACAATGGATTTGTTTGCCATACATTTATCACATTGTTTCTCTTTCCAGAAAATTGAAAGGTTGGAGTCCTCATTCTAGTGTAGATTGATAATCAACTTCTTTTAAGATGATTAAACAACATTAGATTGAAGAATCGTGTTTCTTATATGTGTTTGAATCATTAATGACTCGGGATGGTGGTAAAAACGGTCTATGCCAAAATATTATGCTCTACAACATATGTTTGATGCTTCTGATTTGCTTTTACTAATCTTTATATAATGCATGTTCGAGGAAGACTACAAAAGGAATTATAATGTATTCTTAATATTTAAACTTCGTTCCTCTGACAATTTTAATATATTTTATTTTACGGGAGGCAAATGGTGTTTAGCCATAGTTTTAAATCTATTAATATAGTGTGTAATTTATATTGTCACACTTATATTTTGCATTACATTCACATTGCATTTTTGCATAAATAGCATTTTTGTTTGCTCTTTTCTTATTTTATTTTGCTACCACTAGTGGTTTGTCATTGTCATACTACCTCGACCATATCCTTTACCAAGATAAATGATCTTTAAACATTTATCATTACATTATCACATTCACATGAGGGAATGGAAGATCTTATATTGAGTCATTTTTCTAATTCACTTGTGGGGAATGGAAGATCTTTATGTAGATCTACTCATCTTTAATCTTACAAAATTGAGGTTGCAAACAAAGTTCTTTTGATAGTAAAAAACGTTAAATAATTATTTTCACCACGTCCATACTCACTGATTCTACATGAATCATCGTTATTGAGTCACATTCAGCTTGAGTGTAGAGCGAGAAAAATTCTGGTAAATCGGGCTTATATCGTGTTTTCTTAAAGCATACCCATTGCTTTGTTTTTAAGGGAAAATCATATCAAAGGATCGTACTCGATATATGAGCATATCGAGGCATTTACCCAATTCATCGCATATTTTCTTGTTATCATTCAGAGTGGTAAATACTAATTACTTGTGAAATTTGTGCTAATTTTACAAGAATTTCTGCTTTTGAATGGTAAAAATCTTTCTTTTAGATTTTGACATTACATTTACGGATTTTTTTCACCCGTTACGCATATTTTCTTTTAATTCAATTCTAAACACAAAATTATGAAGGACCGAACTCGACTTATACTTTTTTTTTTTTTATGCCATCTTGAGGTGGCTATACAATTATAGGAGTTTAACGAATTCCTCTTCATCGTTTAAGTATTCTCTTTTTGTAGGGATCATCATGAAATAGAGATGGGGGGAAATACCACTATTGTAACGACTCTTGTAAAAGAGGCATTCTTTTTTGCTTTGATATGAATTATCCCAAAGTGTAGATGGAACTCAGCATAGGAAGAGTCCAAAGGATATGATTTTTTTTTCCCGATATGTCAAGAACAAACAAAATTAATAGTTTGAAGGCTTTTAATTTTTCTCCTTTCACTACATTTAAAAAATGACAAAAATTTCATTTAGCAAAGAAGTGCTATATCACCATACTTGGGAAACTTTTTTTACATATATCACAACATTTTACGAATCTTATTAAGTAGATCTATCACCTCTTATACAAGTCGTAAAAAAAAATTCAATTTTAATTTATGTAATTTTAAAGCGTTTGTGTTTACGCCATTAACATTTTTATTAAAAGGCTAATATGATTACAAATGCAACGCATGTATTAACCACATACTTACTGATTTCCATGCAATCAATATATACATAGATTTTTTAGGATAGATAGTACAATATACGATACTACTAGTCTAAACTATAAAAATAAATAGATGCTTCACATATTATATTAAGGCAAACATATCTAAATTTTACGTGTTTTATATTACGTTGGTTGAATATTTGTTATTAGTAATATTCATGCCTCTCCTCTTTTTTTTTTTCTCTAAAAATCAATAACCAGAATAAAAACTAAATTAGAACTTCAATTTATAAAGAAATACAATTTTTACAGAAAACACACAATAGATTCGGAAAAAATTAAAAAAAATACATGCAATTGCTTTGTAAATGGCATATAGTTTACCTTAGACCAAGTAAATTAAAAGAAATTAAAAAAATTACACGAGTTAATTTAGGCAAATATCATGACAATTAGTATGCAAAATTATATTAGCCAATATCCAGTAGAAAAAAACTATGCGAATCATGAAATTTAGAAATAAAGTAAAATGATTACAATAATGTATGTCGACATGATTTAATAATAGAACTTGGAGGTTCGTATACAAAAACATATAAAAAATAACTCGAAGGTATGTTGTTATTTGATTCCTCTGAGGGGTTCATAAATAAAACTTCATAGTTTTACTCTTTTTTTTTATAATATAATACTCTGAGCGTTTGTTATTGATTTTATTAGAATCAAAATGGTTCACACAGAAGAGTAATTGACCAACAAATGTTTCTTTTAATTCTTTCTAGAAACGAAAGAGATTCTTTTTCAAGATTATTGATTGAGGGGCCTTGTTATCATTTTTTCAAAAAGAGTATGCTCCACATGATAAATATTTTGATAATAGGATCTTGAGATCCTTTAGTGGATGCCTATTTGAGCTCTCAATTATTTTCCTTTCTCATAATTAACACCAGAAATTACCAAACGAATCATGCCAAAGGGTAACTATTTTGGGATATCTATGCCCTTTTGGGTAAAACCATATTATATTTCGCATCTGATTGTATGTATGTAAAATACAATCAGAGGGGGACAGGACCTTTAATCTCTTTTCATTGGTGAAACTTTTTCCATTTTTAATGGATTGTAATTATGGTTTTCAAGATGATAACCATTGCATTTTATATCTTTAAAATATCTTAGTAGATTGCTCTTATTAGATCTCCTAGATATAAGCATTATTGATTCTCCATAGGAATTCATGATAAATCTTTTTTTTTCTTTTATTAACTATAACATGCGATTATGTTATTGATTCTTTTTTTTGAATCTGAAAATTAGAACTTGAGGTTTGGATTATTATTCTTTTATTTTTATACATTAACACTGATGTTATGATTTTTGTTCCTTATGGAAGAATATATTTAGAACTTGAGGTTCTAAAAAAAATGTTCACCAAACATGAAGTTTTGTTATTATCATGATTCATCTAAATGAATCACAAAGAACTTGAGGTTCTTTAAAAGATGTTCAATAACTTGAGGTTATTGTATTTTAATTTTATTCATTGTAATAAAACTTTTGGTTTTATTTGATTTATAATATAATTCATAACTCATGAGGTTATTGGATATATTTTTTTTTAAGGCTCTTAAATAACTAATTAATCATTAACTTGGGTTTTGTTATTGTGTTTAAAGCATATCCTGTTATTTATTCGAAAAAGGAAAAAATTTATCATGATGCACGAAATAAACAATATTAATCAAAAGAGGCTAAAAATTGCCACATTATCTTCGTATGCTAACAAATTTTTGATGCTAACAGTCAAATACAAACTTATTAAACAAAGATCGTTATTCGTGATAATTAATTCCATGATAACATAGTTTTCTTACAGTTACTGAATAACATATGATTTGATTGTTGGATCACTATACTGGAATACAGATGCAACATCATAAACTCCATACATATGATTTGAATGTATGTGTGAAGGATCTTGAGAAATATAATAACAAGAGTTGAATACATATTTATAAAATAATTAAGCAATTTCTCAACATGTTTAGAATTTAGTTTCAACTTCAAAAGAAACTAAAGAAAAAAAAATTCAAATTAAAATTATGTCATTTCACCTTTTTATTGTATTGACCAATGTAGAAGATCTCGTTCTTGGGATAAATGATTTTCAAGTTCAGCCGTAAAAAAAAAACAAAGTTTTTATTTTTTTTTGTTTTGGAGCAAACTATCGTGCTTGATATCGTCGTATGAAAATGTAAAAGAATAAGAGATAGATGAGGTAAGGAGATGGATTGTTATTGAGTAGTCTTCCTAATGAGTACAATGTCTACAGTAGGTCCCTTATTTATACTAGTTATATAGATGTGTAACCCTAGCTAATTAAGTACATATTCAAGGCTAATTAACATCTCATAAAGGTGAATAAACACACATCATTAATATATTTATAACAAAAATATATATTTTTTAAATGTATCTAGTCTTAACCAACTACTTTTAGAGCGATTAGTATTGTGGCCGGTGATGGTGGTGTCAACCCAAAATGCCACTTTTATGGCGCGAGAATGACATCGTGGGTTATCAACTCACATTGTGGGTTTTTTTAATTCAGTTATGAAAGTCAAATGATATCCTATAACATCAATTAAAAAAAAAGTATTTTGTGCTGAGTTGTAATATTCTTATGTTTATAAGAAAAAATTCTGAACTGACACAATTTTTATGATGGCACGAGACTCGTCCATAAGGGTATAGGGTGTGGGTTAAAAGGAAAGCCACGGGAGCCATCTTTTATTTCATTTCCTCCAAAAAGTCCACACCTTACATTCGGCAAAACTCATTTATTTTTCCCATGCGGGGTTTAAGTCCCGAAGTATTCATTGTACTTTCAAGAGAGAAAGACTTTTAAAAAGGATAAAAATATTTTGTTTATTATGTTGTGAATAGGTATTTGTGTTTTGTGGGTATTTTTAAATGATAAAAAATAACAAAAATATTAATGTAAGAGAAAGAGAATGCTGCAATGATTGAGGGAAATTTGAAGAAAAAAATAAAGTGGGTGTTTTTTGATGATGTGGCGCTGATGTGGCAAGGAAAAACCCTCAATCACGCCCTCTACCCTAACTCTATTGCAAAACAGAAAAAACAAAACTCGCCTTAACTTCATTGTTGTTTAGCATGCCATTGACAAATGCATGTTGGCGATTTGGTATATACAAGCAAAAAGAATTCGCGTGTTGCGGCGGGGCTAATTTTTTCCCGAATAATTTTTTTTTACGTTTCGAGGGTTTTTTTTAGGCGATGCGTTATGGCGGGGCTAATTTTTAATAATTTTTTTTTGTATGATTCGGGGGGAAAAAATTTGCGTTAGGACGGGCTAATTTTTTCCCGAATTTTTTTTTTTGGGACGGTTTTGTAAATTTTTTTACGGGAATTTTTGTGTAAGAAAATCGTAAATAGTTAAAAGGTGAGAGTCCGTTTTGTATTTTTTTTTACTTTGGGCCAGATTTTAGGCTATTTTTGGGTTTTTTTTTGGCTAATTTTTTCCCGGATATTTCCTTTTTTTGTATGATTCGGGAAAAAAAAAATTGCGTTGGGACGGGTTAATTTTTTCCCGAATATTTTCTTTTTTTGGGACGGTTCGATATCTTTTTATTTGGGCCGATGAATGTAAAAAAGTTGTGAACAATAAAAACTTGACGTGTTTTTTTGTTAATTTTTTTACGGGATTTTTTGTGTAAGAAAATCGTAAATAGTTAAAAGTTGAGGGACCGTTTTGTATTTTTTTTTTACTTTGGGCCAGATTTCAGGCTAATTTTGGGCTAGTTTTTTTTTTTTTACTTTGGGCCACATTTTATGCGAATTTTAGGCTAGTTTGTCGACAAATGTGTATATTAGTAATAATTTTTTTTATATGGCTTATGTGTTGGGCCTCATGTTTAAAGTGTTGTTTTTTTTTTGCTATATGGGTTTTTTTTAATATAATGGGTTGTACGTTTGTGACCATATCGATTATTTTAAAGTTATTAGGTATCGAAGATGTTTCCGCGGGTATTTTTTTTATCTGAATAAATCGGAACTTTTGTAATATTTTTTTTTCCTCCTACTTTGTGCATACAAATTTAAAAAAAAAACAAAATAATTAAAAAAAAAAAAAACCAAAATCGGGCTGGCCCACCCCAAAAATGGGAGCCCGTTACTGTAGCACTGTAGATCCACTGTCAAAACGACAGTGGATTTGTCCGTGAATGTGTAATATACAAGCAAAAGAACCCGCGCGTTGCGGCGGGGTTAATTTTTTCCCGAATAATTTTTTTTACGTTTCGGGGGTTTTTTTTTTGGCGGTGCTAATTTTTAATATTTTCCTTTTTTTGTATGATTCGGGGGGGAAAAATTTGCGTTGGGACGGGCTAATTTTTTCCCGAATATTTTCTTTTTTTGGGACGGTTTTTTAAATTTTTTTACAGGAATTTTTGTGTAAAAAAATCGTACATAGTTAAAAGGTTGTGAGGTCCGTTTTGTATTTTTTTTTTAAACTTTTTTTTTCTTTTTTTTTTTTTTTTTTTTTTTAGGCCCGATTTTTAGGCTATTTTTGGTGTTTTTTTTTTGGCTAATTTTTTACGGATATTTCCTTTTTTTGTATGATTCGGGAATGAAAAAAAAAATAGTTCGGACGGGTTAATTTTCCCGAATATTTTCTTGTTTTGGTGACGTTCGATATCTTTTTTTTTGCCGATGACTGTAAAGTCATAAGTTGTTGAACAATAAAAATTTGACGTGTTTTTTTTGTTAATTTTTACGGGATTTTTTGTGTAAGAAACTCGTCAATAGTTAAATGTGAGGGTCCGTTTTGTATTTTTTTTTTTTAGTTTGGGGCCAGATTTCAGGCTAATTTGGGTAGTGTTTTTTTTCTTTGGGCCATAATTTTATCGAATTTTAGGCTAGTTTGTCGACAATGTGTATATTATATATAATTTATTTAATGGCATATGTGTTGGGCTCAGGTTAATAGTGTTGTTTTTTTTTTTTTTTTTTTTTTTTTTTTTCTGCTTTGAGTTTTTTTTTAATATAATGGGTTGTACGTTTGTGACCATATCAATTATTTTAAAGTTATTAGGTATCGAAGATGTTTCCGCGGGTATTTTTTTTATCTGAATAAATCGGAACTTTTGTAATATTTTTTTTCCTCCTACTTTGTGCATACAAATTTAAAAAAAAAACAAAAACAAAGAAATTTAAAAAAAAAAAACTAAAATCGGGTTGGCCCAAAATGAGAGCCCGTTACTGTAGCAAGTGACCCACTGTCAAAACGACAGTGGATTTGTCACTCAATGTGTATATTAGTAATACCTTCTAACTTTGTTGGTTTTTTATTTTATTTATGATTGTGTATTGATTATTAATCTGTGTTCATAAAGAGTGAAACAAAAATTATAAAACTTGACAAATTAAAAGTATTAAACTGTTAAAAATATGAAACAGAAACTGAAAAAAATGTATTTTACTGTAAAACTAAAGGGTCAAAAGGATGGAAGTTGTAGAAAATGTATTTTTGGTGAAACTGGAGGTATTAAAGGCTACTAATCATCCTTCCACCATTAAAAATATCCTCTCACCGAACACATCAGCGTCACATCATCTTTCTCTCTCCAACTTTTTACCCTCACTCTTTCTCACACAATTCACTATTATCAGTCACTAGAACACTCACCGGACAAACCATTTAATTAAATATCCACTTTATATAAATATACCTTACAAAATATCGCACATACACTCACAAACTAATTAAATATTATAAAGTTAAAACAATGCCCCAAAGTTTGAAGCTCGCTTTCGAGAGCCA
The DNA here is from genome assembly GCA_026074375.1 of Tanacetum coccineum. Taxonomy (NCBI): domain Eukaryota; kingdom Viridiplantae; phylum Streptophyta; class Magnoliopsida; order Asterales; family Asteraceae; genus Tanacetum; species Tanacetum coccineum. The sequence continues at coordinate 43,517 of BQNB010008834.1, forward strand.
AATAGAGCATCCTTACACGTGACTTTAGATGCCAATTCGAGCATCCTAGACTTATGGGACACCTGGGTTAAGATGGGATGGGCCAGGCTCGCATTTAGTTCTTCAAGTCCACCTTTGGTTTTCAAGGTTAAAGCTACCTGAGACCATGATGAAGGCAAAGCTCTTAGAAACTTGAGATTAATATCTTCATCCTCTGGCTTGGCCTTGAGTTGGTTAAGCTGACTTAGAATCTTCTGCATTCTGTCATACCCTTTGTGCAATCCCTCTGCTTCACTAATTCTGAACTCTGAAAATTCTTGCTTCAGCATAGACTTTCTCATCTTCTTAGATTCGGCATTTCCACCAAACCTAGCTTTGACTGCATTCCATATATCCCTTGCATCATCCATATAATGGAAATCAGCCACATGATCATCAGGAATAGACTGAAGCAAGGTAGTTCTTGCCTTTGATTCCCTCTGAACAGCAATGTGTTCATCAGCAGTCGTTGGGGGAAGTATAATGACCCTTCCATCACAATCTCTTCCAGTCCTTTTCAAGCTATTGCCATTTTGAATCACCTTCCAGATATTCATATCATTGTTTGTGATCCAGTATTCCATCTTCATAGCCCAGACCTCATACTCATCCTTCTTCAAATAAGGAAACTTTGCATTGTTGTTTGAGACAGTGGTAATGATTTGAGGTTGAATGTTTCGTTGTTGTTGAGGAATGGTGGCTTCACTATGAACACTAGCATCATCGCTTTCATTGTCAGATCCTGCCATTTTAAAGGTGTAGAGAGGTGTTTGGTTGTGAGGTTTATAAGGATCTTAAATCTAGGAATATTCTTCTTATGAGAGACTCTCAACAAGCTCTGATACCACTTGTTGGATCCCACTCTAGATAGATCTTTACTGCCTGTTAAGGATGGTGATTAACCTATGTAATCACAAGCTAATCACAAGAGAGACTCTTGCTTAAGAAAGCTAATGTCTATGCGGAATATAGACACAACTAATAAGAAGAACAAGACTAATAAAACTAAAAGATCCTTCTATGGATTTCTATTAATTAACAAGGAGAAATGTGTTTTCTGGATCTGTCAATTTCCCTAAGCCGTAGGTTCTCTTTATAGTGGAGAAACCCTAATCAGCATTTACTAAAAACGCGTGAGATTGATATGCATGAATATCTTCCTTATTTAGCTCATGCATATCCTCATCTCTAACTAACTAAAATCTATCTGGAATAAACTATTTGGACATCTTACCGGGACTAAAGTACTCTACCAGTAGGAACTAGACTTAGCCTACCAGGACTAACTATGATAATAACCTTACCAGAAGGAACTACATACCGTACATAGGACTCCGTACTTCCTACAGTAGAAACTACATACCTACTAGTAGAAACTACATACCTACTAGTAGAAACTAAGTACTACAATTATTCCTAACAATATGTTATAAGTATAAACTAATTAAATACATTAATTAATGTTGCTTTAAAAACACATCTAAAAAGAAAAATACATGTTATTATACACATTGTACAAACTAATAAAACATACAAAGCTTAAAACAAATTATATGCTAACAAGTTGATAATACATATGGTTTTGAAAACCGAACCGAACCAACGGGTTCAACCATAAATCGGAGTCGCCACCGGTTTGGTTAGCCAATAAAATCCGTCCGAAAATGAAAAGGAGATGACCGGTCGAAACCGGTAAAAACAAGTGAATCGGGTCGAACTGAAATCATTTTTTTATTCTCCGGTTAATCAGTTCCTTTTTGTTTTGTTGGCGTCTAAACTTTAATTACAGGGTACCCGCCGCTGCAAGGCGCGAGTACCCTACTAGTTACATATAAAACAAATTAGACCCTCTGACCTCATTGAATGCTAAAATTTAAGTAATACAATAATTATACTTATTGTACAACCTTTGATGCAAACAATAAAAGAACAATGGTTTCTGGCACATATCTCTCTACTCATTGAATGCAAAAAAAATTAAGTAATACAACTGTTTATGCATATTTTACCATACTTTAATACTCTCGAAAAAAATAAGTAATCAAACATAGAATGCATATTGTATCATTCTTTAATGCAACTTTTTACCACAACCTATCACCATAATTAAGTAATCAACTTTTCACCACAATTAGTAAAGTAAATATATCATACTAACATAAAACTTTGTCCGATCATAAATTATTATATACAATATAAACCTGCATACTCCTCTTATCAATAATTCGAAGTGAATCACAAATATCTTCCGTGTTGCTTGCATTTTTCATTAAAAGCAAACAAGAGAAATAAAATCCTATCATTTCCTTGACAATTTAAACTCATATTTAATAAGTAAAAGGAAAAAAAAGTCGACCATCGGTAGACAATGTCGTGAATCATACGCTAACTACCTCGAAGCCAAAATTGATTTATCACATAACAATGCCCAAAGCATAAAGCCCAAACGAGCATATTGATAAAAATTAACAAATAAATTAGAAAAATGATACTGGCCTAAATATATTCAACTAAAATTAGACCTACAGATCTTATTGTTCTATGTATGACATTAGAGCTCAAGTTGAAGTCAAACATGGAGGGTGTCTCTTTATAATATACGTATCACATATTCTTAGAAATTATATGCTAACAAGTTGATGGTACATATGGTTTTAAAAACCAGGTCGCACAACGGGTTTCAAATCAAGAATCAAAGTCGTCACTGATCCTGTTAGACAATAAAAGTCATCCGAAAACGGACCGGAGGAAAAAAAGAGTGAACCAAGCCAGACCGACATCATTTTCTTTTTGTTCTTCTCAGCTTAATCAACTCGCTATTGTTCCTCAGAGGGTAACCGCCACCGCAACGCGCGAGTACCATGCTAGTTTATAATAATTAAGTATAAACGCGTCAGCTTTTGATTTGAAGCGCTTAAATCACTAGTTGACAAGTATTATATACAAAATGTTAAACGTTGGTTACTAGTTGCTTTAGAATGCTTCTAAAAGCTTGATGCCAAACATGACTTTAGTAGTATGACATAACTCAATTTTTATGTATTATAGATAAATTATAGATAACATAAATATACTAAACATTTTTGTATATTCTTAATTCTTAAATCTTATATTAAACACTTTTATAGTAACTATAACTAATTACGTGCAATTTTATAAATATTTATGACATTAAACTCAATTTTTATATATAGATATATATACTATAAAATCATAAATATTATAGATTATAGATTATAATTTACAGATAAAAAAATACACATTCATATTTTTATTTTTTAAAATATCATAATTAATAATAACTTTATAATTGTTAATACTAAAATTTACTTTATAATTGTTAATATTAATATTTATGATATGAAACTTAATTTTTTAATATATTATAGATAAATTATAGTTTAGTGATGCATGTTAGCACGAAGTCACTAGCAAGTTTTTAAAAAAAAAACAAACATCACCTTAGAGATAATAATATGCTCTCTTATATGGACTTATTTTAAGAAAAAAAAAAAAAAAAAAAAAAAAAAAGAAAAAAAAAAAAAAAAAAAAAAAAAAAAAAAAAAAAAAAAAAAAAAAAAAAAAAAAAAAAAGAAAAAGGAAAGCCAGAATGGATAATTTACAATAAAATGTTTATTCATCTGTAATTTATTTATTCAGATATATATGCTAATTTTTTAAGCTTTAAAACGATATATAGGTATTTATAACTTTAGCTTGGATATAGCAATTATTGAGCTCTGCAAGATATATATGCAATTCACTCAAAAATTAGAATTTGTGTCAATTGTTTGTGACATAACATGGTCTCGAGTCTAAATATACAAACCATGTTGACGAATTTTACGGTCTAGCTAGTCTAAATTTTATGATGACAGAAGAACCGAGAAAAGAAACCTTCTTTTGTGTTGTGGCTGCAAATAAGCCAATATTTCTACCAAAGGCTTCATGGCTCCAATCAAACTGAAGAGGTGTATTAATTCTATATTCTCATTATTAAAAAAGTATTTTGCAACCGAAAGATTTGGACGACAATCCTAAACCCGAAAATGTTTTGAGAACCGAATCTTCGGATTAAAATTTCAACAACAGGTTATAAGCTGATTTGATGCTCCACTAAACCAAAAAAAGAAAAAAAAAGATTTGTGATGAAAAAGAATGGTGACATCATATCAAATTTGTGATTAGGTTTTTTTTATTTAACGGCGATTTATTAAAACACTAGGAAAGAGCTAGATCAAACAAGAACAATATAAGGGTTCTTAAGCCAATCGTCTCACTTGAACGACGCTTTAACATCTGAATTTACACCAATAAAAAAAAACCATAGAAACAAAATTATAAATATCAGCGCCTTTCATGGGAATCTTCTTATCAAACAGAAGATTGTTGCGAAAGTCACACATATACCAACCAACAAACCTTAGTATACACCCTCAAAACGGCCTTTGAGTTGGATATTTCCGAATAGAAAACCACAACCAAAACTCGCCATTCCTCGTAAGAATTCACATCCGAAATAGTCCGATAGTCCACCAAAAAGATATCTTAACCATAATCTGTCCTCACTACAACGCATTGAAAAGAAAATATGGTTTGTCCCGATTTCCACACCGCATTACAAATGGGAGAGACAACAATCGAATCAATAACCTTTCACGACGAGAGATAATAAAACGCGTTGGGAAGCGGTTAGATATGAACTTTCCAAGCTATGATATTCACTTGATTGCACTGGATTTAACCCTCTATCCGGCCAAACTAACTCCAAAACCGATTCTCATCATATCTCCTTTCGAATTGAAGCCACCAGAAAAGACCCCATCACTTTCTATACGTCCAAACGTAACGATCTATCAGCAGGCACGAGAGTAGTCCATCCGAGAAATCTCAGCCAAAGAAGTTAAGTTGCAATCTCTTCAATTCCCACTTCTCGCTTTCTTCAAATGATGTTTATCCAAAACTTGACGCATTCAATTTCGAACTAACAGTAGCATTCTTATTCAACTCAAGAGCGAACATACGTGTGAACAGCTCTTTGATGACACCTTTGTGATTAGTTTGATCCTTCTACTTTCATACTTCCCCCGGTTCTTGTCGTGTTCTCACTTGCTTTCCCTTTTTCCAACCATTATAGTATTGGGTAACCATGAGCTGTTTCGCTAGTGTCATGTGAAAAAGTACTAACAACGACAACATTTTTCTCATAACATAAGAATCCACACAATACTAAAAGACACCTCTTCCTCATAACACCACATTTTGGTGCCCTCATGCACCCCTGGACCCCACTAATACATAAAAAAGAAGGAAAAACCGGATGATTTGGGCCGACAACGAAGGTTTGTGACGGGAAAACCCAACCTACAGTGTGCACCTGACACCCATCAGGGTAGAAGTTTTAGGGGAGAAACTCCAAGCCAACGACGTAGAAATACATGAGGCTCTTATAAGAACGCACATTTCAATCTGTCTTTACTATCTAAAGACTATCTCTATATATAAAACACACCATAACCTATATTGTAATATATTATGCTCCTAACATATTACTGTAATATTTCTTCTACTTATATTAAGTATAATATACGAGCCACTATCAACATATGGGTTAAATAGATTACTTTCTTTTCAAGGAGTGTTTGAGATTGCTTATTAAAAATAGATTATTCGTTTTGAAAACATCAGTTGTTGCAAAATGTAGTTTTGAAATATAGTGTTTAGATTTGATTATGCTGTTTGGTACCTTAATAATCAAATAATTAGTTTTTTTAGTGTTTTGGTAAATTTGATTATTATGAAATTGATATGTAAAATTACAATAAAGGACATCTTTATATATCTAATGTATGAATTAAATTTTTAAAGCCGTGGAAATGTAAATAAAATATGGATATAAGAAATTTTATATTATCTATAAGAATACTCCTTTTTTTATTTTATTCAACAAAAAATACCCCTCTTTATAAGGGGAAAGTATAAACTGTATAAATCTACAACTCACTCCCAAACTTTAATAAAAATATTCACGAAGCTTCATTTTATCTCTGACTTTACTTTCATTCTCAAAAGTCATTTTCATCCCCAGAAGTCACCAGCCTCAAACACAAACATTTCATGAATCAAAATTATCAATACACAAATTATACAAATTAATTATAAAGCGTCGATTCAACCACTGAACTATTCACCGTTAATATCACTCGATCGAGTATATCCAACACCTTTGATAGTTATTTTACCCAAATTAGTGAACAAGATTAATGGGGGAATGATGGAAGGTAAGTGTTGCAAAGAAGAAGGTAAGGTTTATTATATGAGGGCAGTATGGTATTTTCACATTTAACAGATTAATATTCCACACCCGCGTTTTGCAAAAGCATGTATCCATCTACTTATCTAAAATCACGTTTTGGAGATGGTGAAACGCAAATAAGTGATTTTCGCATTTAGGTTTTCTAAAACACTTGAAATGGAATTATATTACGTTTCAAAACGATTTAATATATTTAATTTAAATTATAATCAATAATCCATCTCATACTAGCACTCCCAAGACAAAACAAGCCCTCCTTAAAGTCATTTTATACATTCAGGAAGATGATCATATGTCGGATCGTGTGGATAAAACCATAGAGTACATTCAAATGTCAAAAACTAACTTGGATATGCTCAAGAACAAGAAGGAGAAGTTGTCTAGTAGGAAGAGATCACACGAACACACAAAATTGATCAACAATGTGTGCAATCCGGTTCACATTCAAATCCATGAAATGATTCATGATAGTGATGTTGTTTTGGTAATAGGATTGGAGAACCATTCGAGGTTTTGTGACGTTGTTTAGTTACTAAACCGGTATAGTGCTGAGGTTACACTGGCAAATTTTTCAAGCAACTGGCATTCGACCTTTCATGTCCGTAAAAAAAGAGGTGATTATCAACAGACATATGCATGCGTTAACACTTTGGGTATGTTTGCTAAAAATAGTTGTAGTAGTGGGCAGTAGCAGTGAGTAGTAACTGTATTTTTTTATAAAAACATTTGGTAACGTAGCTGTGGTTATAATTATAATTTATTTATCAAGTTTATATTTATATTTTTCCGACTATACCTAAAAACAACACTAACGGGCATTGTACCCGATCAGATGTAGCTTCGTTGGTAAGTATGGTGTCGATCACTAAAAGCGAAAGCGTTCATTCTTAGTTCTATCAGTATTTTAGTTAACTATTCTATGTTAGTTTTAATTATCTAAGTTAGTTCTAAGTTAAACCTATGCTAAACCTAATTATAACGGATAAGGCGGTTTTTTCAATTTGAGAGACTGGTACAGGTTTGGTGGTGACTTAAATCTATTTAAAACACTATAACACACGCAAGCAGATAATCAGAAGATGGAAGAGCGGTCAAGCCAATTATAAGGAAAATGTATTAACCATCATTAATCAAATAGAACGTTAGTTTGTTTATTTAGTGCAATGAATGACTTATTTTGAGGGTTATATCTTTCCTAAATTTAGGCGGCACTTCTTCCTAAAACCTAGACATGTTGAATTCTGTCACAATTAAACGCATCCCCATAAAGTGTTTTCTTTGCTGATTATAATCTATCTTAGGAGATTAATAATGGTGATCTTATTAAACCCTAGCCCAACGAGACTTTACCCACTTACTACTTAATGGCTCTTTATATTCTAGTAGTCCACTGTTCGAGTCTTTACCGAGGGGAATCAAATGCTATTTGTGATTCCCAAGTCACCTGCGTAGTACTAGAAATGTTCATTAAACCAATGGTAAAGATAGGTCATTATTTATGATCCCATGATTCTAGATATATAAATTGCAATATGGAGAGCCATCCCGATATCTAGCTAACTTGGTCGGTATCACAAGACCCAGTTGAATGATAGGTCGTATACTTAAGCACGTAGACAAGTATAAATTGATAAACATAATCAACAATCAACGATAAATTAAGCAATCGATATAAACAAACCAAACATTATATTATCATAATCATGGCTAATACCCAAGGGTATTAACCCTTAACCATTGTAACGTATACAATCATAATAATGAACAACCAAGGTAACCTAACCGAGTTAAACGAATGATACCAAAAATTAAATGATTATTAAGAGTATGATAATTACAAGGTGTTTCCTATGGAATTAAGCGCGTTGCGAGACCTTCTTTGCTCTTCTTGTCTTTTGAAAATCGAATTTTGTGGTTATCGTATCGTAAATATGACCAAGCATACCTAAAACTCGTTTTTAGGTCTTCTATTTATAGTGTCTAGAATTTCTTTGATACACCATATTGGTCGAGGTCATACACTAATGAGAGTTATTTTCTTTGAGTAAGGGACCACTTTCAATATCTTTTTCCAGATTCATTATACACAATATATGATACAACGTATATTGGGTCTTCTAGATAGGCATATAAGGCTTCCAAATGTTTGTGGTTCTTGTGAAGTGTAGGCACAGATATACCGTCTCTTCCTTGTTTGATACGGCGTATATGTTGTCAGAACAATAATCTTCAGATTTCATCGTTTAAGCTCCAGAATGCTTTCCTTTTAGCTAATCTTCACAACTTATTCCATAATTACTGCAAATATAAACTTTAAGCAATTAAGTATCAATCCTTGCAATAATCATACAAAATAGGTAAAAAAAATTTTGGAACGGCGATTTTATTAGAAAACAAAACACTAGCAAGGAGCTAGATTACAAAACAATAATATAGGGGTTTTTGAGCCATTTCGTTATCCACCGAACGAGAGCTATATAGATCTAAACATACACCACATAAAAAGAACTAGCAAATGATGCTATAAAAGTGACGTTATTTGATGTCATCAGTATTAAATGGCGTAATTAGATTAAAGATGGATTAGCGTCGGCTAGGACTTCTATTCTCATTAATGGGAGCCCTACATCAGAGTTTTCTTAAAAAAGAGGTTTGAGACAAAGGGATCCTCTCTCACCTTTTCTATTCATTATTATTATAAAGGGTCTTCATATGGCTCTTAACGATGGTTTAGCTGCTAATATGTTTCATGGCATCAAGGTCGGTTCCTCGGGTATGCACCTTTCTCATCTCTTTTACGTAGATAATGTTATTATCCTTTTTGAGTGGAATCTATATGCTATGGAAAATATTATTCTGATCCTTGATATGTTTTACATTACTTTCGGGCTTGATATTAATATACATAAATATAATGTATATGGAGTTGGGGTTTCGTCTAATGAGGAAGAGATCATGGCTTCAACACACGGATGTGAAGCTCTGGTTTTTTTCCCCATTCCATTATCTTGATTTACATATTGGTTCGAAAAATGAGGCGTATCGCGAATTTTGCAACCTCTCATTGAAGTTAGTTAAGTTGAGATTTGAGAAGTTTTAATGGGAAGGAGCGATTTGGCCGTATTTAAGCAAGATTATCGGGTTTGAAGGCCACCTTCTCGTCCATTGGTGGTCGCCTACGCTCGTTCAAATATGTGCTTCGAGCCATGGAATTATTATTTATCTATTTTTCAAGTCACCGAAACGGTTGTAAAAATCTCTCCGAAAGTTTAAACGTGCATTTTTCTATTGGGGTAGCCCGAGGACTTCCAAGAACTTGCTTGGGTTAAATTCCAATATCTTGCCTCCCTTGATAAAGGAGGTCTCGGCGTTAGTAGTCTTAAAGCGTTTAATATGTCCCTTTTATTGAAGTTGCGATGGCGTCTTTTCCATACTCCGAATGCTTATGGTTCATATGTTTAAGGCGATTCATGTGATGAAACATGTATTGAAATTAAGGTTGTCCAACACTTATGAGGTTGGTGCCTCATTGTTGAGGAATCGATTTTCACCTCACTCAAGTGGTATTGTTCTCCCAAACTCCATTCATTTTAAGGTTGGTGATGGCTCTTTCATTCGCTTTTGAAAAGATACATGGTTAGGTGATGATCCTCTCTATATTAGATATAACAGATTATATCACCTGGAAAAAAAACAAAGATTGCTTTATTTAACAACGTATTGCAAATGGTTCTTGGTTTTGGGATTGGAAGTAGAACCGTTATGTGAGAAGAACAAAAGCTGAATTCGACGCCCTTATTTCTAAAATCGCCAGCTTGGAGCCTGAAGAGCTTTTTGATTCTGATACTTGCATCTGGAGTCTTTCTCATGACGATAAATTTTTGGTGAATTCGGTTAGGAAGCATATTGATGAGCTATCTCTCATTTCCTTATCTCCAAGACCCGTGTGTAAAAATTATCCCTAGAAAGGTTAACATTTTCATGTAGCGAATGTTTTTAGATAGGCTCCCAAATCTTTTAAACTTATCTTTCCGAGGTCTTGACATTGATTTGATTATGTGCCCATTTCGCAACGTTTCTGTGGAATCTAGTGCCCACACTTCTCTTCTCTTGTGACACAACTTCTGTTGTTTGGCATCTCGTTCGTGTTTGGTCAGGTTCTATGTTCCCTTCCTTTTCCTCATGTGGCGAGTGAGATCTTTGGTTTCAGTCATGGCACGCCTCAAATGAAAAGAAGGACCGCGCTTACCCACATTGGTTCTTCCTATTGGACCTTATGACGGTTTAAAAATAATATCACTTTCAACTCTCATTCTATGAGGAAAAGTGATATCTTCGATTACGTTTTGCACTTCTTTTTCATGGCTAAATCTAGAGGCAATCTTTGTATTAGCTGGAATGATTAATTGCAATCGCCTTTGTAACTCTCTAGCGTCTTGCTAGTTTATTTTATATATTTTAATTTGTCGTTCAAATAAAATAAAACTAATTTTGATAATGTAGTAGTCAACTCCGTGTTTTGACGCATATACATTTGTTTATATCAAATACACATTTTTATGTGAACTCAACAACATAGTAAATACCAATAGTTCCTCAAGTGGTTGCTTAGGATCATGGTTTTAAAAGGCGCGTCATGACGTCGCAAAGGCACGAGACTTGACCTTCACGTTACGCAATAGATCAAGGCTTGGGCTTAACCTTTTAAACAATCACACTATCTACCATACACAATTAATTAAATACAAATTGGTCCTTGAACTAACTATGCAGATATTCCATAGTAACATTTGATATTCAAAGTTTATAGAAAATTAGTTTTTTATAATTTCTGATGAGTTTTGTTTGTTAAACAAATCATATTTAAATAGTTTATTTTTAAAATGTTAAACATAATCTCTAAATAATTTCGTTTGCAAAATGTAACCATATGTGATATAGATAATGTAGATTGCAAAAGTTCTCTACTCATAAAATAAATGAAATGTAGCTATTGTTCGTCAGTCAAAAAGATGAAAACCTCGGAAAAAATACCAACTACACCAACATAGTAGTAGTAAATTTTAAATGGAATTTGTTTTAAACTATATATGCGATATATGTGGATTACGCTTTAATAATGCATTCTTTAGGGTAGTTGCTGTGAAAGTTTTATGAAAAAGCTTAAAAATAAAGAAAATATTTATTTTTCTTTTTAATTGTAGTGGGCGCTTATTTCATGTTTATATGATATGAAGCGGTCTTAATTCTTGACACTCTTTACATTTTTCGTATATCTAACTCATGTGTTATATAAGACATTTTGTGTCATTCTTAAGGTTCATACCATAGCAAATATAAGTTTAAAATATGAAAAGGTCTAAAAATAATTGATATGACATTTATAAAACTTTTCAAAAAATTTACCACAGTATATGCTCTTAAAAATGCAATTAGGTTATAGGTAATAACGGGTCAATACTTGCAGTGGTATTGCCGTATATGTACGGATATCTAAGTATTATTACAAGGCTTATGATATATGTACCCCCCTAAATTACCATTTGTACCCCCCCGGGTTTTTTTCCGGTTTTTTTTTTGTAGTTTATTATTTTGAGTATTTTTATAATAAGTTTTGTATATTTTATAAAAACTGTGACACGAACAAAACGGACAAGAAATAATAAAGTTTTAACAGTCACAAGTTATGAAACTGTAAAAATTACGAACAGAAACTAGATAAAAAACTGCGTTTGAACGTAAAAGAGAGGTAAAAAAGGAAATCTTTTGTACCTTTTGGGCACTATCATGGGGGGGGGGGGGGGGTGGTACCAATAGGGGTACCCACTTGATTTCCGTTTAGTACATGTTTGTAAATCTTCCGACACGAAATAAGGTGCTTTCGTCAGGCGTTAATGAGATGCATTTAATAATATGATAGTGTGATTCTCTCCTAGTGTATTGTTGTTGTTTTTTTTTTTTGAACGGCAAATTTATTAAAACTAGCAAGGAGCTAGAAAAAATTACAAACTAATGGAGCTAGGATTTTTCATCCAAGAGTTCCAATCTAAAGAAGGTTTACAACGGCTAGAAACCCAATTGAAAGATAAACGAACAATCTCATCAAAGAGTAAATCTAAACGAGGGAAATTGTTTCCAAACAAGACTTGATTACGAAACTTCCAAATAACCTACCATGCAGTGTAACAAACGCCTTCAAGCACATTCTTGAACCCCTTGGAGATGTTTGTTGTATCCAATCGTCATAACTACACAACGCGACAAGATATATTGCGATATGTGTTTTATTAAAACCCTGAAAACATGCAATGCGTTATGCTAAAAGCGCGTTTGATAGAGAATTTATTATGAAATGAAATGACATGTTGAGAAATGAAATGAAATTTAGAGTTATGAAATGTTGAAAAATGAATTAAGTTGAGAAATTCGGTAAATTTTATTGTTTAGTAACATCCGAGATTTGACATGCGAAATACAAATCAAATTTATGTTTTGTCAGAAAAATCGAGAACTTCGAAAATGATTCTAGTATGGCAGTTTATTTAATTTTGTAATCATTTAAAAGAAGACCTACCTCATTTCCCATTTTATCGCCTCAATCCTTAACAAAATCAAACAAAACCAAAGTAGAATTGAACCGAACTATCTACAGAACTAAGAACCACACATATATGCATGTAAAATCAAACAAGTTGTTGATGACGATACACAACAGATAACTACACAAGATTTAACCGGATTAGTTAAAAGTTTCATATAATCACTAATGCAAACCATATATGGCTTACAATGTGTATATATAAAACAAAATTCACATATATTTCAGATTTTGACGTGTTTATCTATAATATTTTAAAAGATAGTATATGACTAATTTAGGTAATTACATGCTCAATTTTTTTTAAAACTCATCTCCAATAGCTTGACATTATAATTAAAAAAAGAAAAATGATTTCTAACCCTAAGTGGTGTGCCTAAAAATAGACCTACAACTATGATTGGTGGAATATAAATTTTGATTGGTGAATATGAAGAGAAAGAATGAGTGTTTGAAACTTGTCAACATGTGAGTGGAGTAGGCCTATTTGTAGGTCTATTATGTACGCCTAAATATCATCACTCAAGAGTTTGCATTCAATGCTCCTTTAATTTATGAAACTTTTCTACTTTTTCAAACTTTCTCCCAACTACTATTTATTATTACACTTACTAATATCTCACTTTCTAAAGCTTGTTTTTATATTTCTCATTCCTCACCGTCTCAATTGCACCTTCTAATTTCTTTCTATTAATAGGTGAAGAAAGTAATCTGTTGTCAACAAAAGAATCACCATGGCACACCCTTTACTTGCTCCAACGTAATCTTCATTCTTTTGCATCATACTCACAAATCTCATACATTGTGTTTTTTTACAAATAACAACACATGACATTTCATTCTTTTTGTTTGCAGTGCTCAAAATTGAATGGTGTTGTCTGAGACAAACCCTCAAAACCAAGTGATCAACTCGTCTTCATCGCTTAATATTGTGCAAAAACAAAACAAGTATGTGAAACAAAACAAAAAATACTTAAATTTATCCAAAATTTTGCACGGGTATTTGACTTGTGTTTGTTTTTGTTACAGTCAAGGAGGCGAAAACAAACATGAATGGCGAAATTGGGAGAATTGGGGGGATATCAGACTACGCGAATTCGTTGCACCATGGCATGAGAGACTGGAAACTCATATCCGAGCAACTCCCGGGACGATCCGATGATGCTTTTTAACAATAAATTAATAACTAACTGAATTATATAATCAAACTTATTTTATATAAGTTAGAACATATGTTTTCCTTTGCAATTTTATGGAAGATAATGGTACATAAATGCAACAAGCAACATAGTTCTATTATTTTAGCGTACATGTTGTATTTTTTTTTAGTTAAAAGGATTATATCGACAACAAACGTATTACAATAAGATGCGGGCAAACGAGCCAAACAATTATTAAAATGTAGGTATGATACTTACTTAAAATAAAATAAAGTAGTATATTGTATGTTTATTACTGTAAAAAAAAAAAACCAAAGTATATGCACCATTCATATTATGTTACATTTAAAGCAATCAATTAATATATGGCTACAATTCATTAATTCCTTTGCAAATACACAAATAAAAACACTCGCATGCCTCTCTTTCTCTGTCTTCTTCGGTTTTTTTTAATATAATGGGTTGTACGTTTGTGACCATATCGATTATTTTAAAGTTATTAGGTATCGAAGATGTTTCCGCGGGTATTTTTTTTATCTGAATAAATCGGAACTTTTGTAATATTTTTTTCCTCCTACTTTGTGCATACAAACTAAAAAAAAAACCCAAAATCGGGCTGGCCCAAAATGGGAGCCCAATACGGATTTGTCCACAAATGTGTTATACAAGCAAAAGAACCCGCGCGTTGCGGCGGGGCTAATTTTTTCCCGAATAATTTTTTTTTACGTTTCGGGGGTTTTTTTTGGGCGATGCGTTATGGCGGGGCTAATTTTTAATATTTTTTTTGTATGATTCGGGGAAAAAAAATTTGCGTTGGGACGGGCTAATTTTTTCCTGAATATTTTCTTTTTTTGGGACGGTTTTGTAAATTTTTTTACGGGAATTTTTGTGTAAGAAAATCGTAAATAGTTAAAAGGTGAGGGTCCGTTTTGTATTTTTTTTACTTTGGGCCAGATTTTAGGCTATTTTTGGCTAATTTTTTCCCGGATATTTCCTTTTTTTGTACGATTCGGGAATTTTTTTTTTGCGTTGGGACGGGTTAATTTTTTCCCGAATATTTTCTTTTTTTGGGACGGTTCGATATCTTTTTTTTTTGCCGATGAATGTAAAAAAGTTGTGAACAATAAAAACTTGACGTGTTTTTTTTGTTAATTTTTTTACGGGATTTTTTGTGTAAGAAAATCGTAAATAGTTAAAAGTTGAGGGACCGTTTTGTATTTTTTTTTTTTACTTTGGGCCAGATTTCAGGCTAATTTTGGGCTAGTTTTTTTTTTTTTACTTTGGGCCAGATTTTGGGCCACATTTTATGCGAATTTTAGGCTAGTTTGTCGACAAATGTGTATATTAGTAATAATTTTTTTTATATGGCTTATGTGTTGGGCCTCATGTTTAAAGTGTTGTTTTTTTTTTGCTATATGGGTTTTTTTTAATATAATGGGTTGTACGTTTGTGACCATATCGATTATTTTAAAGTTATTAGGTATCGAAGATGTTTCCGCGGGTATTTTTTTTATCTGAATAAATCGGAACTTTTGTAATATTTTTTTTCCCTCCTACTTTGTGCATAATTTTTTTTTTTTAAATTAAAAAAAAAATCGGGCTGGCCCAAAATGAGAGCCCGATACTGTAGCACCTGGCCCACTGTCAAAACGACAGTGTATTAGTCGGCTAACGTGTATATTTATAATGGCCGTGATTTTTGGGCCACTTAAAGGACACAAAGGCCCACCCTTGTAAAATCGTGTTTTCCATGCTTAAAACATGTTGCACTCTAGTTCCTAAATTAAAAGTTTTACTTTTTTTCATTTTATATTAAATATTCATATTGCTATTTTGAGATATTTTATTTAAAGTGTATAAGAAGACGTTTATTAAATTAAGTGGTTACATATAAAAATTTTAATTAGTTATTTATTAAGAAAAATGTAGTTTTAATAAGTCTCTCAATTAAGAGATTATAAAAATTTTGAGCCCACATTTATCTCAATAAGAGGGAATAAATGAAAAAGTAAATACCCCTAAGTTATATTTTAACTAATGAAAATAAACGTCGTAGATATGACATTTGATTAGTGAAGGGTGTAAATAATATAATTTCCTACAACTTTATATCTTATCAGAGTAGTCATTTGTTATTAGAAAGAAACAGTTCTGTTTTAATTATATTCATTGTTTTTAGGTGAATTATCATGACAATAATTAATAAAACAGGAATTTCAAAGATTCCTGTGTGGATGAAAAAAGTAAAAGCAATTCACGCCAGTTTCTCTCATTTCGCTTTCTTTCACTTTCTTTTCATAGATTATGTTTTGTTTTTGTTTCGAAAGGGCTTTATATTTATTTTTGTTTTAGGCTTTTAGCGTTTGAATATTACAGAAGCTTGTTTTTGTATCTTCCAATATGCCTACTGCGTCGCTTTCAACAATATCGTATTCATACATTTATAAATTGGATTGAGGTTATTGTGAGATGGAAGGAACAAATAGTTTATAATTGTGGGACTTTTGTTTTATTTTAAATTAATTTTCCACTCACAATAAAGTCAACATGGGGCGTCATGTTCATTTTGAACATTAGAATCCTAATCCTTATAAATTATATGACTAAACTCTCTCAAAATAATTTTTTATTTTTTATTTTGTGATATCTTAAAACAATTGTTTATTTCTTATTTTAATTAATCAAATGATGGACAATTAAGACAACAAACCCGAAGTTCGATCGCGGAACGCTAGATCGCGAGTTGTATCGAGTACAAGTAGCGTACACGAGAGACTACAAAGAACCGACAAGTATATGCACACGGTATACCCTTAAACACCCATTTATTAAAAACCTAATAAACCTTACAATTTGAGGAAGAAGAATGAATAACTAGCATCCCCTCATCTCTATTTATAGGGATGAGGGGGGAGAGAACTTTCCTAAATCAAATAGGAAACTCCTTGCCTTGCAAGACAAGCTAGACAATTCCTAGTTTTAGTCTAATCCCAATCTATATTACAATGTATACTTAAGTCCCTAAAATATGTTAAGTTTGCTCCAAATATTCAACAATTTCCACCTTAAGAGTAACACTTACACATAACCGATACTCAACATCTTTTCCTTGTGTTGAAACCTCGAACCGGGGACCACCTTGTTGACCAGGCAGTGTAATTCAGTAATTTTCCTAGATTAGCTTTCTTAGACTCCCCCACTTTCTTCTTTTCAGCAACATTACTCTCTTGCACGGGTACTCCAGTTACCGTAATGTTTGCCCCCACCTTTATACCAAGGTGTACATTTTCCTGCTCTTTTACACCAAGCAGTCCATTTGTTCGTTTTTTCTTCCAAGTTTGCTTGTCCTTCAACCGTCTTTGAGCCACTGCAGCATCATCGTTACTAACCTGAAAAACCTCAGCTTCACGATTCCCTTGAGCTCCCTGCAGTTTCACCTCAAACCAAACACGTTTATCAACCTGTACTCTATGGACTCCTGTTCGCACCAGGACCCCACCCCCCCCCACCCCCCCCCCCCCCCCCCCCCCCCCCCCCACCCCCCCCCCCCCCCCTACCCCCCCCCCCCCCCCCCCCCCCCCCCCCCCCCCACCCCGCCCCCACCCCCCCCCCCCCCCACCACCCCACCTCCCCCCCAACCCCACCCCCCCCCCCACCCCCCCCCACCCACCCCCACCCCCCCCCCCCCCACCCCCCCCCCCCCCCACCCCCCCCCCCCCCCCCACCCCCCCCCCCCCCCCCAACCACCCCCTCCCCCCCCCCCCCCCCCCCCCCCCCCCCCCCCCCCCCCCCCCCCCCACCCCCCCCCCCCCCCCCCCCCCCCCCCCCACCCCACTCCCCCCCCCACCCCGCCCCCCCCCCCCCCCCCCCCCCCCCAACTCCCCCCCCCCCCCCCCCGCCCCACCACCCCCCCCCCCCCCCACCCCCCACCCCCCCCCCCCCCCCCCCCCCCCCCCCCCCCCCCCCCTCCCCCCCCCCCCCCCCCCACACCCCCCCCCACCCCCCCCCCCCCCCCACCCCCCCCCCCCCCCCACCCACCCCCCCCCCCCCCCCCCCCCACCCCCCCCCCCCCCCCCCCCCCCCCCCCCCCACCCCCCACCCCCCCCCCCCCCCCCCCACCCCCCCCCCCCCCCCCCCCCACCCCCCCACCCCCCCCACCCCCCCCCCCCCCCCCCCCCCCCCCCCCCACCCCCCCCCCCCCCCGCCCCCCCCCCCCTCCCCCAAGTGTTTGAACTCGACTGTTTAAGAACCAAGTTGTATGAACCCAACTTGTTATTGACCTAAGTTGTTTGAACCCACTTGTTTAGAACCAGTGATTGAAACCCAGCTTGTTTTGGAACCCCATACTTTTGTACACAAATATTATCACACTTCCAAAGTATACACACAGTTCTTTTTCCTGATTCCAATCATCATAACCCGACAAGCTTTGATCACCTTGATTCTACCCATCTGCATCTTCACAGTATAACCCTCCTTTTCAAGAGCACCCAATGAAATCAAACTTCTTTTTAACCCTAGAACATACCTGACATCTTCCAGTATAAAGCTTGATCCATCATGCAACTGTATCTTCACTTTTCCTGTCCCTTTGATAGTGCATGTTCTGTTATCACCCAACTGAACTGAACCATAATCAACAACCTTAAAGTCATACAAGAAGTCCCTCCTATATGTCATATGATAAGACCCACCCGAATCCATTACCAATTCAGTCATCTCATCATTCCCGACTACCACCAGGGCTTCTCTAAAGTAGGCGTTACCCTCGTCATCAGAAGAATCAGAATCCTGATCACGCTTACCCTTCTTGACGAACCCACTTAACTTCTTCTTTGGACAGTCTCTCTTCAAATGACCCTCTGAATGACATATGAAGCACTTGAGTTTACTAGTTCCACCCCTTGACTTAAACCGCGAACTTCCACCAGAATGAGCTTTACCTGAATGATCTGACCTTCCCCTTACATATAACCCGTCACCAGCTTCTTCCTTTGTGCCTTCAGTTCTTTTCTTCAACTCCCTTGAATTCAGAGTCGCCAGAACATCCTCGATTGTCAAGGATTCCCTCCCATACAACAATGTCTCCACAAAGTTTTCATAAGACGATGACAACGACGTAAGTAACATAAGTGCATGATCATCATCCTCAATCTCGATATCAATGTTCGCCAAGTCAAGTATCAACTTATTAAACTCATCTATATAATCACCCAGTTTCGTACCTGGACTCATATAGTATGTGTACAGTTTCTTCTTCAGATACAGTCTGTTTGCTAAGGACTTAGTCATATAGAGACTAGTCAACTTCGTCCAAATTCTTGCATCAGATGTTTCCTTGGTAACTTCCCGTAAAACCCGGTCTCCCAAGCATAAAATCAAGCAACTGTATACCTTCTTCATCAAAGCATCCTTTTCACCTGCTTCCATGTCCGCGGGTAATGTCTCTAATGCAGCATCACATCCCCGCTGAACCATTAAAGCGCGCATCTTTATTTGCCATAACCCGAAGTCATTCTTCCCATCGAATTTTTCGATGTCAAACCTAGTTATAGAACTAGCCATTCTTCTTTAACCTTGCTAAAAACATTGTCAAGTTGTTTCTTAGTCCGAAGGCGGTTGCCGACAGTGGGGGCCTCTCGGGAAGGGCCTTGGCAATATGTCCCCGTTGGTGGGGGGCGGGGGGCATGGGGGGGGGGGGGGGGAGGGGGGGGTAGGGGGGGAAGCCCTGGGGGGGGGTGGGGGGCGTGGTGTGGGGGGGGGCGAAGGGGATCGAAGTGGGTAATTAGAAAAACCCTAAACCCTCGATTTTGTACAAGCAAACCCGACCGTTAATTTGAAACACATGATCAAAACTTGCACCACAAGAAATCACAACAACAACAAACCTTCAATCAAATTGTTTTTTTTAACAAAAAAAACGACACCCTTAAGTCGTCTTTTAAAAGAAAACGATACCTTTTCTTTATTTTGCTACGTCAAATTTGTAGTTAATATTCCCCACTTTGATTTAAACAAGGTTTTTAACCAGCGCTTCGCAGCGGAGCGCGGGTATTTACGTTGACATTAACAAAATAGAGGCACTCTTCTTTCTTTTTTCATAGAAATGTAACTGGAAGCACCAACATTGCACAAAAATATACATAAATATTCATACATAAGCAGGATTCTATTGATTAAACATTAGATTACAAACCTAAAGCATTTGACACACATACTAAAAACCATGTATTATAGCCTTTTGACCCCAAGAACCTAATCCCGAACCCTTCTCGGTTTTATTTTCCCTCTTCTTTACCCTTCTCGGTTTCATTTTCCCTCTTCTTTACACCTCACGTATCCTCATTCCCACTGACCACCTTTTGATCCCAAGAAAGTGCTCCCAGCCCTTCTCAGTTTCATTTTCCGTCTTCTTATTCACATTACAGAAAGTTTCAGAAGAGTTCTTCTGATAAATAAAGCCCATAAACCAAATAAAAAATAAAACCAATCAAATATTTTACATTATAAAAACACAAACTTTTTATTAAAAAATTAGCTTTCAATCAAGAAAAAAAGGACAAACCTTTTCATTCAAGGATGTACCTGCAATCAAAGAAAAACTTGTCATTAAAACTATGGTGGGATGGAACTTATGATGCGTGTGTGTTTTTTTTGTGGAAGAAGGGATGGTATGTGATAATAGATCTGGTGACTATGAGAAAACTGTGGATGGGGTTGTGTATAAATCAAAGTATATTTGAGGGGCATGTGTCCTTATAGACACGTATATGGGACAGATCAGAGAGTTAGGTGATGAAGGAGAGTGGAATTCCTATAGACACGTATATAGACACGTATTAGTACAATATAAATAACGTCGTTTAGCCTAGCGGAATACGTCAAAATAACGTCCTTATAACGTCGTTTAGCCTAGTGAAATACGTCGTTAATATAAGCACCTGTAAATTTTCCAAAGAAACATCAAATGGATTTCTAATTTCATTTAGACCATGTATTCGCGAAATCTTTTCGGAAATGTGTTGCTGTTAAAAAGTTATAAAAGGCGAAACCTTGTTTCAAAACAACCTGTACATGATAACTATTAGACTATTAGAGGATGAGTTAACCGGTAGCCACTTACTTGCAAATTTACTGCATTGCCACCACTTCCTATCATTTTAATATCCAAGGGGAACAAGAACAGCTGGAAAAAACTACCATATACACAGAAAAACAACCACAATAGTCAAACATTAAATGTGTAAATAGAGGTTTTTATAAGTTTAAGATTTGCCATAATCATATTTAAGCACAAAATCTTTCAAATCCTTTCATCGAGCAAAATTTTATTGGAGCTTATATAACTTCTGTAATCAGAATTCTAAATAGCCAGAGTTTTGTGGCCTAATGCGTTTTATTATCTTATCAGCATCTGTATTTTTTCACACGCTGAAAGCTTCACATTGTTTTGAGCATGTTATTGCAAGTAAGTTTGATAATAATGCCTTCTGTGATTTAAAGCAGATGCTTGAAGTTTTTTAAAGATGGGTGAAGTTTCACTACGATTATACATAGATCTATTACATTGATTTTTGCAACATTCATTACAAAACTGGTAATAGGAAGAACGATACAATAATCTTAAGAATGATATAAACTTGAAAGATAATTATATCTTAAGGTAATTCAGTGATCTCTGGGTGCAACTATAGCTATCATTTTCTTATTTGGTTTGAGCTTCAAGGCCCCACCACCTACATAAGTTTTTAATGGAATACTCAAGACAAAAAAACGTGTGACAACTTAGGATGACTAAGATCTTTAAGAAAAGTGTACACCCCATTGAGAAACCGCTGACACACAGCCAACACGGAGGAGGTACGTTACAATGTCCCTAGGGCAGCCTACATTAGCCGACAAACCATGAAAGCAGATTAAAGCCACTTTATTTGGCAGATTGGTTTATGAGATCCATCTGACTATGGCCCTCTATTCACGCTATAAGCTGATACTAAAACTTACATATTAGTAATCATGGTTTAATAATTGTAATTAAAAAGGGGCTAAACTTCCAAAACAGCAGTCTAATACTAGAACTCTAACGCCTAATTATTTTTATTTTTTTATATTTTTTTATTTATTTTTTTTAAATTTTTTTTTTTTAATTTTAAAGATCTTTATGTAAATTTAAGGCCAATCTGATTGTTTTATAAGTAAGTGCACTGCATAATAGAACTCGATTCACAAATGTTATACCATGCAACATATCATTAATATCTAGATAAAATAGGACTCGGTTATTCTTTATACTATTAAATTTCCATATTCATTGACGTAAGTAGAAACAATACAAATAATATATAGGAACTTTCAGGAGTCCAGGACCATGAAAATATTGTTGGTGCACAAAATTTTGGGCCTTATGCTACGTATTTATCATTAAATTGCCATGAGTATGCATGTTCCATTAAAACTAATATAAGGGCCTCTGGTTATTTTCGTAACAAAAGGAATTTTCCAAAATGCACATGGTCTCACAAATTATGTTTCTAGTTATTGCTTACTTTATTAAACTTCGTGGTGCCACTGACCGTAGATGTGACAATTTTAAACCATCAAATGATAAACGGTTAAAATGGGTTTTTTACAAATTGTTTACCTGGTCACTTTTAGTCGCGGTTCTGCCATTGACCGTAGATGTGGCAATTTCGAACCATTAAAAGGTAGACGGTTTAAATTGGTTTTTCCAATGCATATAACTCTTAAATTGTCTTAGCGGGTCGACATGCTTGTTGTGACCATACTTATAAATTAGTGTGACCCCCCAACTATATATTGACCCGTTACCCAACCCACAGATATGCACCACAGGTTTATAACTATATCTCTATACAAACATATACAGAGAGTTGCAAGATTCACTGAGCTAACCTTCCTCAAGATATAAAAGAAATAGTGGAATCCATCACCAAATGTAGAATAATCGATTGACCACGTAAATTCAGGTGCATTAAATAACGGGCTCCTGAAGAGTGGTTGCAAAACATGAAAAATCATCAGATTAAAGCCAGACACATGTCATGTGTTTGATGAGTTTTTGTGTTGACTACCTGACCAAATGCAATTGAGATGAAAATCTAGTTAGGTTTTAAAACCCTATGAACACGTTGAATAACCGATCTAATTCTGACATACTATCAAAAAAAATTCTAAATCATCCGTAGTTCACCTCTTTCTTGTGTCATCATAACCTGCAAGAACATCATTCCAACATTTGGATTGAGATTTAGAACATAAATTAAGAGGGTGTTTGGATGTGAGTTGTAAAAGGTTTCAAATATGCGCAATACCTCCATATTTGATCCGTCTTTTGATGTTTGTTGGGATGAAAATGGTAACTGCAGGACATTCACGCTGGAAGGTTTTTCTTGTTTAAAATATATGCAACTTTAGTCACATACTGTTCGCGTCATTCGGATTTTGTATGCAGAAAAAGTATAAATTTGAGCCACTTTCAACCCGGTTAGACGTTACCACCTCTAATACAGATCAACCATACATTGTCAGCATTTAATCTGACTGTATGAGGCTTAAATAGGGAACTAATCGAGAAAAAGAGGATACGCCCGGCATGGCTGCAAACCTAATAGGTTGCCCCGCCAAGTTGTGGTCAATATCAGCTTTAATCGAGCCCATGTAAACTCATCACAGCCTCTGCCAAAAACCCCTCAATGCAGTTTCATGGCTGCGAGCTTAAAATACTCGCCCCGCTGTAACTTTCGAGAATATTTAACAGCAAATAACAAACACATAGAGCATAACACTGAGAGAAGCATCTAAACTGCTCATCATGACACACCAATCAACAGCGCCACCCACCATAAACGGCGGTAACGAAGAGATTGGCGGCTATAACACGTAAACAACAATAATGTTATCAACCAAAGTAGATACTATGAATTTCGAGCCACGAATCTGTAGCAAAATAGAAGGGTCAATCCGCCATGGCTGCAAATCCAATTACTTGCCCCACCAAGATACGGATAACCTCGACTCTACACGCTCTGTTAACTACATACACACGTAAACCGAATTTTCCCCAATCAACTAAATCCAATCGGTATGTAGTAACCCTATCCCTAATTATAAATTACAAATTATACCTTTATATATAAACATGAAGATTGTCATCCCGATGCGGAGTTAATGGATTCATTATGTAACATTTCTCATTTTCATGTCATTGTACGACATTTATTATCCGTCACTATTTATTTTAGTCCGATACGCGTTTACTTTTAATAATTGCTTTTAAGTTAATTGCGTAGACTAGAAAAAAAATCAATTAATGTAAACGGTCGTCAAATAAATTAAGGTTTACATCAACCAAGTAATATATAATTATTAAGAAGATAATTATGTACTTTGCGTATTTTATTTTTATTGGTCACGTAAAAGGGTTACGTTTCGCAATAAAATGCATTTGGACATACCCCGGAAATACCTAGACTTACCTAGACTCGAACCAATACCCACTTTTAAAACCTTAACACAAAATTAAATCAATTCTTATGTTAAATACCCACTAGAGCCGAATTAGGGGACACAAATAACTAGAAAATCCTTAAATCTTACACTAAGTACAATGCACATCTAGGTTTTAATTAAAATTTGTACAACATGTCTCTAGTTAGCTAATACACATGGGTTAAAGAATCACTTTGGATCCTTCCTTCCCTATGAAAACCCATGACATACATATGTACACACAAATCACCTAGAAATCTTCCATGATATTGCTAAGTACATGTACAAACTCCCATTAATTAATGTTAGTCCTAAATGTCCCCCACTAATCTATTACACAATGGTTAATAACCATTTGGCTTCTCTTTTCCTTTGTATAACCGGCTAAACACAAGACACACACATAAATCATAAGATTTTAAGTATCTAAGCATATCTTGTACATATATCTTGTAATTAAGAATAGTACCTTGTGGTTTTAACAAAACTATGTGTGATTAACCGAACCTACCAAACCACTAGTAGATAGGGCACGGTTTGGTTGGTTTTAGGACTAGGAATATGTTTACTATAACATTTTGCCTATAAAATAGCCATGTATACTTCCATCTTTACACCTTGAAAAACTCACATACAACCTAAACACTCTCAAACAACTACACATATTTATTTCTTGTGTTCGAGCTTCAAACCGCAAACAAACACCTCCCTTGATCTCATTCGAACCCACAAACATTTCTAGTTGTCATACAAGTTTATAAAAAGGTTTACACGAGCTAGGGTTGGGTATTTACAAAGCTTTGAAGCTTAGGGTTTGGTTATTGATCGTGTTTTACACACGTGGGTCGCCACATTGCTCGTCATACATTACACGGAACGGCGAGGTTCGGCAGGGGCTAGACCCTTTTATAAGTGTCTTATCCTACATTCATATTCAAGTTTCATATTTGCTTCATGTGTCATAAGGCACGGTTATTATATGTTAACAAGCAAAACATGGGTCGTGCCTAGCATGACACAACCCATGTCCACGTCTTACAATATACAACATATATAGACTTGTGTGGTGAACCAAAAGCCATAAGGCACGTAACAAAGATCTTGTGTATAAGCATAAATGCTTAATTATGACATGCACACGTAAAATAGTTAACCGAGAGGTTTGACAACTTGTTTGGAAACTGAAACACTTTCATGTCATGTATCATAATACTTAACAACTCGTCTTGCTCAATAAAGGATGTGTACACAATAGTATAAGCGAACTAGGGTTGTTTGGGATATGTCGAAATAAGTTAGCAGAAGTTAGTACTGCTAGCAGGGTTAGTACTGCTAGCAGAAGTTAGTACTGCTAGCAGGGTTAGTACTGCTAGCGGAAGTTAGTACTGCTAGTACTATTGTAATAACTGCTAGTAATGTATTATATAAAACTATTTTTTGAGAACATTCCGAACGTTCTTGTGTCCAACACGATTCTTCAACCAAACTTTAAACGAATTTGTAACTCACTAATCGGTTGTATGATACGAGCTAAATTAGAAGTTAATACTGCCAGGCTTAAGAAGTTAGTACTGTTAGCAGAAGTTAGTACTGCTAGCAGGGTTAGTACTGCTAGCAGAAGTTAGTACTGCCAGCAGAGTTAGTACTGCTAGCAGAGTTAGTACTGCTAGCATATTGTTAATACTGCTAGTATATTAATAATACTGTTTTTGACATTCCTGAACTTGAGGGACTGTTTGAAACTCATAAGAACCAAAAATGTAATTTTTGTAAAATAGAGGGACTAAACGTATCAATATGGAAACTCGGGGGTGTAAACAGTAAATATTCTATTTTAAACTATAAGGACTATTTTTTTCCAATAATGAAAACCTAAGGGTATTTTATATAATTAAGTGATTTAAATAAACACTTATGGTATCGGACTAGTCGTGATATAATACGGATACTTATATAACTAAAGTCACGCGAATGATAAATAGGTGTATTTATTATTAATACTTAAACACCTTGTAAACTTAAAAGTATATAGTCGTACACCTTCCCAAGAGCAAACGAGGAAAACGAATACAATAAACGTATACACCACCACACAAGTGATAACAGTATATATAAACTAGAAATTGTTATAGTTTATACATTGAGTCGTTAGCCTAAATATGTAGACTAAGACTTGACCGTATTTACTTAGGTAATTGACGGTGTGATTCACTACCTGCTTGGATATATAATATCAATCAGAGGACTACCTTCTAAAGTTAGTCATAGCCCATGTTTCACTGTTATTTAAATGATTACATCCTTGGGGTGAGAACATCTTGTTTTACAATTGGACGGCCAAGTGTACATTTTATACCAGATTACGGTTAGCCTAAGTTTACCATAACCCATTATGTCCATGATCATGAACTGTTAATTGCATAGATGTGATTGGGAATTACATTATGTGGGCACGAATGTTATGAGTAGATCTATTAGGAATTGACAATCCATGTTCGGGTGACTAGCTATTACCGGGAATGAACGCATACCATGTCAAATTTAGGATGTTGCGGGGTTAGCATATCATTCACGAACACTTGTTGGCAAATATATTTGCATTCATATATGTCAAGCTTCAGTGTCATGAGCTTAGGAAACGTAATTACTTTTTTTATGATGTATGCATTTTGATGCTAACAAACACTTGGAAATCTTCGGTCCAACCATTGTATTTACATAAACCTATGAATTCACCAACTTTATGTTGACGTTTTAAGCATGTTTTTCAGTCAATAAGCACGTGTGCATGATACATTGGAAGTCAATATTTGAAGAGTCAACATTTAAAGATTCGGTCTTATTACATTTTGGAGATAAAATGTTATAAACCGAATTTTTATTATATGTGAACATTTTTGAAGCCATGAGCTTATGTAATGAACAAGTATTTTTTTAATCCAATGTATCTTTTTAAAATGACACGTTTAGTGGTCGTTCTCATATCTTGTGCTATTGATCTATGAAGTAACGCCCTATGATATTCAACATTCCGCTGCGTACTCAGATTTGAGGTGTTAGAATTGGAAACAAGCCAAGGTATAGAGAACCAGGTCAAAAGTTTTGTCTGGACTATAACCATTTTCAAAATTGTTTTCACAAATGGGATTTGCGAGGGACATACATGCATTACTTGTTTACATCTAACACATATATGCCGACATGACATGCATTGTTTTAGCATTAGTAGGGTACTAAGTGCTTACATGATTGATATACGTGTATATAAATGATATTACGTATATTACTATAAGACTTTTATTATTAAAGATTACAGACATATCATACCGATCCTTTCTATAAGTAATACTTATATAAGTTATTTTGCTTTTTGCAGTAATCATGTCTTCTGCGACATCTGCTGTTACCTACACTTCCGTCTACACCGACTCTGAGCCCGGCAGAGCCTTCTGGGGAGCCGATGATGAGGAGGTATCTAAGGGAGGCATTCCACGGGTCATCGTGTTAGGATATGACGGACTCCCGATACAGTCAGTAGCCCCACCATCACCGGACTACATACCAGGTCCAGAGGATCCACAGATACTACCAGTTCCTCAGGATGAGGATGAGCGTGAGCCTATGTTCGTACAGCCACATGATCCTGACTACGTGTCAGAGCCTATGTACCCGGAGTATATACCATTGTAGGATGACCATGAGTTTCCGGCTGAGGAGCAGCCATTACCTCCTATTGATTCACCTACTGCCGAGTCACCCAGATATATTACTGAGTCGGATCTCGAGGAGGATCCAGAGGAGTACGAGGATGATGAGACAAAGGATGGTCCAGTTGACTATCCTATGGATGGGGGAGATGATGGAGATGATGATGACGGCAATTCATCTAGGGATGACGCCAATGATGAGGATGAGGATGATGAGGACGAGGAGGAGGAGGAGGAGCACTAATTTTTTGTTTGTTGTTCCTTAAATTTGAAGCTAATATATACGTGTAATGAAATTCAGGTGGAGAGAGAGTTAGCGATCGACAAAGAAAGTGTATCAGAAACTGTAAGGTGGATATCATATGGACCACGCGCCACCGTAGTGAAATACGATGCATATAACATCAATGGGTATACCTTTCGTACAAAATGTCATGATGGCAAAGTTTACCAGAACAGTGGGGTTAGTGTTGAGGCAATCGATCTGCACATATCTAAAGAAGTTGCAACCACAAGACAAGCATACTATTATGGTGTTTTACAAGAGATATGGGTACTAGATTACCATTTCAGGCAAATTCCTCTTTTCAAATGTGATTGGGTTAATCAAATCTGTGGTATGAACGTGATAAAAATTGGGGTATACATTGGTCGACCTGAATAATTTAGGCCACAAGGTTGATCTGGTTCATTTTAGCCTCACAGCACTATAAGTGTTTATTTGAAAGGACCGATAGATAATATATTGTTTTTTGTCTTTAATACTCCTCCCAAGAACTTAAAAATACGTATGACGAGTTCGATGAGGAATTTAGCTACCATCATTTCACATTCGCAATGATAAACATATTGCCTTCTTGTAGATTTGATGTATTGGTAATGATTCACGAGATGACTACTATTGAAGGTTGTGGAGGTGTTGTGATACGTAAAATCTCATGTGAAACATGTCATGCTCAAGTTGTCATGCAAAGACTCTTGTAATGTTTTCATATTATTATTATTTTTTACATCTGTTTGGTTTATATGTGTGTATGCTGAACGCATTAGTATTGCCAGGTAATAGTTAGTGCTGCACGGTATGTAAAATATGGTTGTTAGTGTTATAGTGTTCAGTTTGTGTCTGTGAATAAGTTTGAAGGATGTATATGAAGTTTTTGCTGGATAATCTAATTAATGAAGTTATGATGTTTACTTTAAAGTTCAGGTGTTGGTTAGTCTTAATAGTTATGTTGAATGTTTTGCTGGATAATGAATTGACATTATGATGTTTAGGAATGGTTAAACTAGTCATTACTGCATAGGTTAAAACTAATATTGTAAGGTAAGTTAAAAAATGTATGCTAAGAACTGAACGGATACATTAATAATATACACACATTAATTCATTTCACCTACACGGCCTAATATCCCTTACCCTTAAATCTCTTCCACCCATTCATTAACAACATTAATTTTATTTCACCCACCCAAATCGTTTAGCTTCAAAATCCTAAACTTTTTCATAAACCCTAATTTAAAACATGGCGAATAAGAATGGTACCTTTATCATCTCTTTTTTTTTCTTTTTTCCTTTTTGCTATTTTTTAGCTTCTCTGCTATTGTGTGTCCATTTATATGGTTTTTTTTAAGCTTAACTGCTCATATGTATTGTTGTGGGTTGTTATCTGCTCATGTTTCTTTGATTGATACCTTTTTTGAATCCCTTTATATTCTTTAAACACAATTATTAGCAGTTTAGGGGTGTTTGGATTAAAAAATTAGACCCATATGCATTAGCCACATTATGAAGGAGTGTTTTGGGAATTCATTGTGAAAACCAAATAACTGATTTTGATCTTGCTAAGGATATTAGGATAGGTAGCAACCCATTCCTCAGGCCATACCACACTCCATTTTGCTGTCTATCTTTGTCAGAGCTTTATTGAAAAGACTTCCTTAAGTATTGCTTAGCTCAGACCTTTGTTGTTTTAACTTG
Organism: Tanacetum coccineum; assembly: GCA_026074375.1. Lineage (NCBI taxonomy): Eukaryota > Viridiplantae > Streptophyta > Magnoliopsida > Asterales > Asteraceae > Tanacetum > Tanacetum coccineum. The sequence continues at coordinate 73,803 of BQNB010008834.1, forward strand.
CAGAAAACTTGTTGTGATTTAGATAGTAGCTCAGCACAAAACTCAAATTCAATAACTTCTCAAATTAGCACTTCTGAGGAGATAGATTATGACTCTCCAGAACCACCTAAGAGTTTGCTCAAATGGTACCACTATTTGTTAGATAGTACAAGGTAATGGCAGGTTTTGGGGTTCAAAAATCTGGATGTATGAAAGTGATGTAAAACCGTCTTTAGAAGACATTAAAAAGGCTAAAGCATGTTAGTTGGTAAAGCCACAAGCATCTGACAGATCTTCTATGGCTAAAGTTGAAGCTCAGGAGGTCTAAGGTAAGTACATGCATCAACTAAAACATCATTGTCAAAAGGCCCTGTACAGATAACCAATTATGTATACTTGGGTATGCAATGCTAAAAACAAGGGGGATTAAAGGCAGATTTGGAGTGAAAGATACAATGACTTTTGCTGACTTTATGAAGAGAAGATAGGGAGAGGAAGCTTAGAAGTGGATTGTGATGTTAATCTTCTTATGATGTTATGTTTTTTGGTCCTTTTGTAGTGCTATTTAGATGTTAATCTACTATAAAACATATGCTGTACTGAATTTTTTATTATTTAGAATGTGTTTCGTATTTGGTTAATAAAGTAAATGATGTTTTCTTCTTATATTGTTTTATCTGCTTATTTTGATTGTCAAATGTGTGTTTTGGTCTTGGATTTTATCTGCTTTATTATACTTAATTTTCTTTTGCAAAAATAATTGACATTAGCTCAGTCAGCTTAGATGACAGGAGATATGGGCAGCAAAAAAAGCAAGTGCTCTAGTATTTTATGGGCCATCAACACAAGGATTGCTAGATGCTTATGGATATAATCAATTGGAGGAATATCTATCATGTAAATACCTTGATAATTAGGATAAATGTTTGGGTCAAGCTTTCGGAAGGAGAAAATATTTTTACCCTGCTACGGATTCTTATGCAAGTAACCCTACTCCTATTAATGCTAGTCATTATGACCGAGTCGTCTCGAAGGGAAAATACCCACGATATTATTTGGAACGAGTATGTCTAGAAAGGAGTGAAGTCTAGTTCATGGTGATGAAGATTGGCGGTTGTTGTGAAGACGTGTCAAGACCAAGTGTAGTCGGTATGCTAGTAAGCAATGGTAGATCTGAGCTACTATGGGTGTAAACCCGATACCGACACTGAGAAGAAGAAATCCTCTTGAAGATGTAAAGATTCTTAAGGTGGGTGGAAGCCAAGTTGAAAATGAGAAATGAAGAAGACTTTTCCTGCATTTAAAGTGTATTGCAAATGATGTACCAGTTGATGGCCGTGAAGAAGACTTCTTTTCCCGAAATAGAGAGTAGTGGTGTAGTTGTAAATATACCTCATATCGTCAAGTATTAAAATAAGGCACTAAGCGACTCCTGACTTAAGGTTAGGTATAGTGATCCTTACTCCTTGACGTAACGACTTAGTGTGCGTATAAAACAGCAAAAAGATTGGTGATTCCAGCCGAATGGCGACATCCGTTCCCATCTTGGAGAAACAATCAAAGTAGCTACCGCCTTAAGTCAAACGGTATTGAATTAGGAACGTGCGTAATTGTCTCGATTTGATTAGTTGAGTCATCTAGGATTTGATGTGGTGTGTTAGGACTGAGCCGATTGTGCTAGTCGCCATGTAGAAATGTTGGAGTTTTGATTATCGTCGAATGAGCAACGAGCCCATGATGCTCAATTGTTTTCTTGATTGTTTTCGAATTGTCTTTTTTTCAATATGTGCTTTCTAGCAGGATTATCACCGCCGAATTATGTGAAAAATGTGCCTTATGTGCTATCTGTTTTTGAATGGTAGTAAGCGTTTAGTTCGTTTTGTGTGGCCGTGATGCGGCTTAGAACGTGAGTGAGTAAGTATACTTACCCAAATGTAGATAAAGGTTAGTTTGAGAGGTACGCAAGCCTAATAGTCCATTATCGATTGTGGCTTGTTAACCCACAAGCATGACTATGGTTGGCTAAAACCTAGCAGTGATTAAATCGAGATCATTACCAAGAAGCTTGGCCATCCAGCACGCCTGGTATAATGAGCAATTAATCGTTTAGGTATGAACCCGTTTGATGAGCATGGTCATTACTAAAGCTTCGTAGTACGCAAGCACGTGAGAATTATCGCCAATGCTTGGTTAGAAGCGAGTGTGACGAAATGCTTAAGTAAAGCTAGGTAGAAATATAGAGTCATTTTAAAAATGACAAATAAGCAAATATGTGCTTAATTGATTTTGTGATTTTATATGTTAGTGCGATAATGCGTTTGATGGGGTCATGTGTACTTCGAAATATTTTTCACAACCGGTGGGGTTTTATTAAATGAGACCGGGAGGGCGACACATGTATTTTAGCTTTGGATATTGATGTATGTTTTGGTTTTGGATAATGACGTATGTTTTAATTTCGATTGTTGGTGTATGTTTTAGTTTTGATTAGCCACGTATGTTTCGGTTTTGTATAATGGTGTGCATTTAGTTTTGTTGGATTGATCACCAAACTAAAATTTGGATTGATCTTTCGTTTAAAGTCTTTCGTTTAAAAACTACTCAATTTATGTTTTCCCGGATATGTTCCGTGGCTTATTTTGTCTCTTGATATAAAAGCAATTATGATTATATTTTTGATTCTTGGTACTATAAATTACCATTTGTTTCATTGACTTTCCATCCGGAATAGTCAAGACGAGTATTATATAACGTGTTATCTTTGTGGGTTCGAGCATGTGAGTCCGCTCGATAGTGAGGAAACCGTCTCACTACAAGTGAAATTAAGACAAGTAAGAAAGGACGAGCACCGAGACGGCGCTCCCTTAAGGTGGGTGGAATGTAACAACCCGAGTTTTACGACGCGTATGACGATCGCAAATTCGACGTCATAATTATTATTTTATAAATTCATGTGAACGAACGCATAAATTTAAATTTTATCTATTGTAAATCATTATTTTCGTATTTTATTACGAACTGAAATTTGAAAATTTTATTTTTTGATGTTTCGCGAGCCAAAGTTTGACCGCGCGTCCCTTAAGCGTTTTGAGTATCATAGAAATTTTGACGCGCTTCGTTAATATTTTTATGATGATAATTTGTATTTTATCGTCCTAGTCCCGAGTTAGCCGAAACCGAATCAAAACTTTATTTTGACGTGAGTTAACATTTTATTAAAGGTTTTAAACCAAATTAAGTGTGACGGAAATAAAATTAGTCACGGAAGTATAATCCCGAGTCTTTGGTCGGTTACTTAACGAAATAAATAACTTGTTATTAAATATTAAGATCTTGTTTGATGACTAGTGTGTGTAGATCAAGGTGTAATTAGTGTGTGTGTTTAGAGAGAGAATTTCTTACACTTGCCTTTTGATTAAATGAAATTGTTAAACTTAACCTTGGCATAAATACTATTTATACCGCTTGGTTAACTATCCTTATTGAATTTTCCTAACTTAACACTTCTAGTCCCCGTACTTATTAAAGTACTTACAAGTAGGTCATTTCTCTATTTCTAACATTCTCCCCCTAAATGATCTACTTGGGAACTATTCGTATTGTGTTTTTGATGACGACTTCTTCCTTATGCTTGAACACTTTATTCTGAAGTAGTCAGTTATTTTTCTTTTCCTTTGAAGCTCGAAAACACTGAGAATTCTTTATAAAAGCTGAGGATGACCTTGTAACATATCTCTCCTGATATAGTTTTCTTCCCCTGTATGATAGGATAGATCTCTTTATCTCTGAAGTTATCAACTCCACTCTCGAACTCAAATCAGCATTCTCAAACGCTAACTTGATCTTCTTTTGAGCAACTAGAATCTTTAAAGAATCTTGTATGAAATCTTTATCTTCGAACTTGATCTTGAATGTAGATTTCAGTCACATAATGTTGCTAACAAAAGATCTTGAAACACGATGATATTGATTGAGCATTTCTTTGTAAAAGACTTGAACACTTGACTTTTCACATGAATCTTCATACTCTTTAAGCTCCCCCTCAATCACATATCCATCTCTTGAATATTGAAGTAGTAAACTTTGATTGTCTGAAGACAATGTCGATATTCTTGAGAAGTAATTCCATGCAAATGTCGAACCGGCTATCTCGATCGATCTTTGAAGTTAATGAAACACTACAGCTTATTCAAAACACTTGATGAAGTAACCTCAATCTTGAATACGAATCTTATCTTCTTAATCAAACTACTTTTACCATAACGATTTCTTTGATTCAATTTCTTTGCTAGTATCTTGATTTGTCCCATATATTCTTGCTTATATCTTCTCCCCTTTCATATACTTGAATTGACCTTACGTTTCAAGCTTATATCTTCTCCCCCTCATGATGATTATGATCCATCATGAACATCATGATCATATAAGCTTCCAAAATAAGCTCCGGGTGAAGAATATCCTTTGAAGTCCATGAAATTGAAATCAAAATCTTTTCTTTTCTCTTTAAGAATCAAACATTCTCCCCTTTATAAACAAACATACTCCCCTAAAATAACCATAAGCTTCCTCAAACCAACAAACTTGATTGCTATCATTCCCGTGAAGGTTAAAAGGTAACTTTTGATGTTATAATAATCGTTGAAGTAGTCATGCTTGTGAAAGGTAGAAATGTTGTTGTAGTATGTTGTAGAAGATGAAATGGAAAATTATCAGAGTGAGAACCATCTTCTACATTAACCATAAAGTTCATACATCACAAGATCATGCTTTGAAAATTCCCGATGAAATATTTGAAAAATATGATCAAATCAATATCTCGATGATAAAGATGCGGAAATATGATCATGAAATCTAAATAAGCATTAATCTCGTGAACTTAGTGTTGTGTTACCCGGGGAAACACATAACCACTAGATCACTTAGATTACTAGTTCGCACTTATTTGAATCATTTTTCAATCATATTCAAATAGTGACCTACGTTCAGCGTTGGCATGATGTTAGCACTGGTAGGATTTCCATTCGATCATTGTGAATACTATAGAATACAAGTAATCTTTGATCTATGAACCAAGAACTAGAGAGAGAAAGTAGGAGGAAGGATGTATTTTCTAGTGAGAGAAAGTAGAGAACATAAAATGCATTAAGTGGAAATGAACATACAACCAACCAACCACCTCTCCAAGGCACGAGGTGTATTTATACTTACAAGGGTAGATGGGCCTTGGCTTAATGGACTAATCTATGGGCCTTGGTCTAACTTGACCTATTAAGGTTCCAAAAATAACTAAACGAGCTAACGACTGTTATCTATGAAGTGATCGACACTTTCCTAGGAATTTCATATTCCTAACAATCTCCCCCTAAGGGAGGTCACTCCATATTACAAAAACTTAAACCTAGCATACTATGCTTTATCTTTAGTCTTGAGCTCGTTTAACTTCAATCATTAACATGTGATTTGATGTAGTAATCATTGACTTTAGGTTTGAGCTTGTTTCTTTATCTTGACTTGTAAGTGAAAATGTGATCTTGAACACCTTGAGATCATCAACCAGGCATAATCTTTTTTTGTCATCTTGTAACTTTTGCCATCTTGTGAACTTGTGACTTCTGGACCAACATGCTCATACCTTTCTTGATTTGTTGACTTAAAAAGCTTTAATGTAGCATCTTTCTTGAAATTCTTTAACTATAACACTTCGTCACTTTGAGAAAGACGTTCGGTATCAGAGTGACGTAAACTTCTTTAAAATTCGTTGACTTTAATACTTCGTTACTTCAAGAAAGACGTACGGTATCAGAGTAGCGGAAGTCTTGAAACATGTACTTGAGCTTTTATGATGTCTTTATGTTTGTCGGTCGGGTAGGAGCATGTGGCTATGAATCATGCCTCGTCGGGAATCAGCTGCACCAATCATCGGGAGTACCTGCAGGTTTAGGTTAGTGATAATCAACAGATATGGACGAAAGTGTCTTTGTCACTTCGTTGAATACGGTTGCAATAACCACGGTTCCTGATTAGTATATAATACTTACGAGCCTGGGTATATTTCAGGTATAATTCTGAAAATCTTCCTTGACAAGGTTTCACAGCTGCACATACCGTTCTCATACCAGAGCTCTCAAAGCAACAACACTATATGATTGAACCAGCAAGATTAATTCTCTCAACCGATTAAATAGAAAAATGCGATTTGAAAATCAATCGACGTGTCACTGCTAAAGTGTTTTGTAACACATCGAAGAGTGTTAATCATTTCAAAATTCCATTAATCAATCGTCAATTCATAAAACTAGAACAAGTTTGATTACTTATGGAATCGCACCATCATTTCTTTTCCAGTTGTTCCACAAACCAGATTGATTCTTATAGAAATCACAAGTCACTACCATGAACTTGTTTTATTTGGCTCAAACAGGATTTCTATCTTCCTTGTAAATACTTAAGTATCACTCGGATGTTCTGGCAAAATCACAAGGATAATGCGTAGGACTCTTTATATTTTCTCGTTATTCACATTGTGTGAGATAGCAAGTATAATGTTGACAAGTGTCCTAATGAGATTTATGGATGATCTCTTTTGGCTCTAGACTCAATAGTGCACTTTTGTTTTAGTAATCTAAGGCTAGAGCAGACTGCCACCTTTTCAATATCAACTAACTCGGAGTGAGAAAGTTAATAGCAATGCGTGTAATCTCCGTGAGAAATGAAACAAGAGTCTATTAAGAGACATTGAGTGGCTAGGGAGGGTTGTGCATAGCATCACTGGGTCCATGACTGTCTTCAATGTCAGACAACAACTTAATGTTTCTGACAGTTTATGTATTGACCCGGTTTTTGCCTAAGTGTATGGAGGGCTTCTTTCTTTACACAATTTATCCTTACATTTCTTTTTCATTCTTCAACCCCTTCAATGCTTACCGAGACTTCATGACTAACACCTTGTTGGGTTTGTTCCAGTGTTAGCTCCATCTCAGTCGGCATTATTCCCGATTCTTACTTTTTCTCCTTTTGTATCATACCTAAGGACTTCTACACTAACTAGTGGATATCCCTGGGTAGATCCCTCCGGTTCTGGCTGGATCATGAGATTTGAATACCTATGCCTAACCGCCTTATAACTCTATAAATTTAAGTACATGGTCGGTCTTTTGGGTATTTCATCACAATCCTTCCAAAATCATTGAAAAGTTCAATCAAAGTGTTTGATATAAATATCAAAAGATTTACACTTTGAGAGTTTTTCATTATCACTAAAAGCTCCCCCTTAACATGTGCACCGTAATCGTAGTACATGCTAAGCGTGGAGTCCATTGAGTACATTTTATATCACATTTTAGTATACATTAGATGCAGTTTAATAACATTTTCTCCCCTTATCCAAAATGTTAATCCCTTGATATTTTGGATATCAATTTATTAAACGTTCGGGGACAAAATGTTACACAATATCTAATAGGAACATTTTAATGCCCCCCTTCAAATTATGAGGGTATATAAGACAGTGCTGAGTATAATAATTTGAATTTTTTTGAATTTACAAAGAAATTATTAAAATTTTTGTACTCGAACACTCCTTATTATCACCATAAGTCTACACTTACATATATACAAATTCACAAGATTAATATGTACGAGGTTTGACTTGAATGATAAGAACATCATATGATAGAATCATATGGTTCTTTTGTCGTAGCCGTAGGTCTTCCCCGTAGTCTCTCTTAAGAAGTTGTCTTAGCTTCCCCCTAAATCAACAATCCTTTCTTGAGTAGATTTATACCTTTCTTGAAAGCCGCATCAAGCAGTCTTAATGTATAAAGCCCAGAAATCCAAAGTACACAATTAACCCTTTCAAGAATTTGTTACCGCAACACCAAAGTCAATTAAGTCCTGGAGGAGCGCATTTCTCTCTTCAGGATATTGATGATATAAATTGCAACACCAAAGTTAACTAAGTCCTGGATGTCACAATTATTCCCTCTAAGTAGTCGAAATGATAACACCTAAGTCAATTAAGTCCCAAAGGTACTCATTTCTTTTTGTAGAATACTGACTGACTTAAGGAATCATTATACCTATGTGTACCTCTTTTATCAAATACTTCTACTTCTTTTAAGAATATGATTCGGGATTGACCGTTTGAGGAAGCATTAATTGAATCAGAAAGAACTTTTCTCACATTTTAAATAATTATACTCCCAACACTTCCCCCTGGGGACTTAAATGATGCATACTGACTAACGACGAGATGTCTCTTCCACCATGTGATTGAAATAGTGCACCCGAAAGATTCAAAAAGGCCTAAAATCAAAAGAAGCTAACCTCAAAAGACAAAAGAAGCTAACCTCAAAAGAAGGCCAAGGACACTATCAAGTATACATCTACTCCTTCCCCCTTGCTGGTTTCGACACGTCGGAATCAGCAAAACCTTATACGCATACATATTCGAGATCGTGTTTGAAGAATTAATAAGCTTAAATCTAGTCCGTGAGAATCAATTTCAAGGCTTTTAAAACTATGAAAGTATTTCCAAGCATTCCTAAGTCTTTTACAAACTATGAGGTGTTGGCAATATTGATCGAATGTAGTTTAAAGCCTGAACTCACTAAGTCTTAAATTGTAAATAAGTCCCTAAAGTTTGAAACAAATGACATCTAAAGCTCTTGTAGTTAATATAAATTAACTCCCCTTGAAATTGTTATCCGTCATTATCAAAAACTTTATCCGTTTATTCTGTGACTTATTTTGAAAGACCATTTTAAAAGATTATTTGATGACGCTTTCTCCCCCTTAAATAATGACCCGTTTTCTATTTAAAGAGCTGTTGTCATTGTTTGAGTGGTCGAATTGTCTTTGAAAATCTTTTTGTGATTACTAAAAACACTGATTCATTATGAAGACAACTTTTTACCAATAAAAATAAGATTTCTCTTATTTTGACAAAGAAATGCACTGACATGTACATTAATTTGTAATATAGGAAGCATGGGTTGTGATGCAAAGTAATCACAAGCCTTTGCATGGTCATAAAGTAGATCATGTCCGAGAATAAATTCCCGTTGAGAGGTCAAGTTTCCTTTTTGACGGAATACTTGCCTTTAAGATGATGATCGGGTTGCTATCTGAAATAATAGCAAGCCATTTGGCATGTTTTGAATCATTATTGAATGACATTTCTAAGACCGTAAATTTTATCGATTTTCAGAAGACATGCCATTATTACCTCTTTTTATATTTTTCCATTTTTTAATTTTTATTTGGTTTTGAAGATTTTATATTTTTGTATTTTGTTTTTATAAAAAAATTTTGATAAAGAAAAATCTTTTTGGTTTTTATGGTTTTTAAGATATATATACATATGATACAGGATATTTAAATAGGTACCACCACTATTCATCAACTTCATCTGCCAGTTGTTTTAGAGTTTTCGACGTAAAACTCCGCATTCCTAGCTTGTTGATAAGAAATTCAATTCTTTTTCTTACGAGGACTTTTGTGAAGATGTCCGCCAGTTGATACTCCGTATTGACAAAGTAAAGTTCAATCATCTCATTCTCAACATGCTCCTTGAATAAGTGAAATCTGATGTCTATATCTTTACCAGGAAATTGAACATTGTTGCAGCTTAAGGCAATAGCGCTTTTGTATCACAGTACATTGGAATTTTATTAAATCCAAGGCCATAGTCAATAAGCTATGATCTCATCCATATAATTTGAGCACAACATCCCAACATAGCAATATATTCAGCTTCCGTACTGGATATCGCAACACTTTTCTGCCTTTTTGATAACCAGCTAACAAGTCTATCTCCCAGAAACTGCATACTACCAGATGTGCTATGGCGGTAATCTTGGACAACCAGCAAGATCCGCATCTGCAAATACTGTTATAGGCAATTGAAGAATCCTTGAGATTCCATAGTCCTCATTGACCGTTTCCTTTTAAGATACCGAAAGATCATATTATGACCGATGTAAGTGCATTTTCTTTAGGCCTACCTAAGACCAAGGCACACATGCAAATAGAAAATTGTAGGCCAGGTCTACTGGCTATGAGATAAAGGAGGGTGCCAATCATGCCACGATAGTGTGACAGGTCAATTGCTTTCCCTTCTTTATCCTCATCCGGTTTGGATTTCTCCACCATGGGAGTATCCACTAGGTTACAAGAGTCAAAACTGTGTTTCTTTAAAGATTCAAGGGCATATTTTGACTGGTTAGTAAAGATGCCTCTAGGACTTTGAGAAATCTATAGTCTTAAGAAAAATGAGATTTTGTCCATCATTGACATCTTAAATTTTAAACACATGATTTTAGCAAATAGGTCACAAAGTTCAGGTGTAGATGCAGCAAAGATAATGTCATCGACATAGATTTGTACAAGAAGTAGTTCCTTGCCTTCCCTACAGATGAATAGATTAGGATCCACTAAGCCTTTGGAAAAGTCTTGGGAAATCAGGAATGAAGACAACATATCGTACCACGCGCTTGGAGCTTGTTTCAACCCATAAAGAGCTTTCTTTAGCTTGTACACGTGATTGGGGTTATCCACAAACCCGTCCGGCTAGCTAACATACACCTCTTACCGCAGATTATCATTCAAAAACGCAGTCTTCACATCCATTTGGTAGACGACCATGTTCATGTGAGCGGAAAACGCGAGAGAAATCCTTATAGCCTCTAATCTTGCAACCAGAGCAAAAGACTCTTCAAAATCAATTCCCTCATCTTGATGGTAACCACGAGCCACTAACCGAGCTTTGTTCTTTAGAATACCTCCCAGTTCGTCTAGCTTTACTTTGTAAATCCACTTCAAAGTAATAATCATAACTTTATCTGGTCGGGGTATGAGCTCCCATACACCAAGGCGTTCAAACTCATTAAGCTCTTCTTGCATTGCTTTGATCCAACAGGATTAAGTCAAAGCATCTTTATATGTCTTGGGTTCAATAGCAGTGAGGAAAGCATCGTAGTAACAGAAAAAAGCTTGCTCATGTAATTGCAGTCTTGTAGAAACTGGTCTAGCGAGTTCACTGATTATATTTTCAAGTGGATGTTCCTTAGTCCATTTTCTATTGTGTTCAAAAATTTGGTGATCGGGATGCACAATTGTATGACTAAGATCCGTTGATAAAGATTGATCAGAAGGAACTCCTGGAATTAGAATACCAAAGTACGGATTGTTATTCATATGTGCGACATCTAAGTCATGATTGTCTTCTTCAACATCGTTAGGAATGATAGGAGATTGAGTTTCGGTTGTTGTTTGAGAGTTACTAGGTGATGGTGCATCTTGGTCAACAGTTGTTAAGGAAGGTGAACCGGTTGATGCAGCGGGTTCTGGAGCAACTACTTCAACAATTGGAGCAATGACTTTAGGGGCTGGGTAATCAACACTTGGTGGAGGAGTGAGTAATTCATCAAACAACGGTTGAAACAAAATATCCCAATCAGTTCTTAAAGGTGGTACAAACGGTGTTGAAGGAGGAGGGTTTGGCACGAGTCTTGAACTGATTATTGCAAGAGTCATTTCATGAAGTAAGGGTCCTAAACTGCTATGTTCAGAATCCATTGCAGTCAGCTCATCAAAGTCTACATGAATTGTTTCAATGTTTCGTCTGGTACGTCGGTTGTAAATTCGAAATGCTTTCTTTGTGGGTGCATAACCAATGAAAATACCAATATCAGCCTTCGGTTGTAACTTACCCAAATTCTCACTATCATTTGTCGGATAACAGAGTGCACCAAATACATGGAAAAATGATAAGTCAGGAGGTTTGTCATGTAAAAGCTCATATGGTGTTTTGCCATGACGAAGACGTACGATGGAACGATTTTGGGTGTAACATGCGGTAGCAACAACTTCTGCCCATAATAATAACGGAGCTTTTGCATAAATCAACATTATGCGGGCAGCTTCAATTAGCGTACGATTACCTCTTTAAACGACACCATTTTGCTGTGGAGAGCGAGCAACAGATGTTTCATGAGAGATGCCAACCTTCTCATAACATTCACGCAAGGTTTGATTAACAAATTCAGTTCCATTATCTGTTTTGATTCTTCAGACATGTACTTTAAGCCGTACTTGGATCATCTAGAGAAACTTGATTATGAAATCTGGAGCTTCATATTTTGACCTTAAGAACTTAACCCATGTGAATTGTGAGTAATCATCGACAATGATGAGGATGTACTTCTTTCCATTAACACTTGCGACACACTCATTGGTCTACAAAGATCCATGTGCAAAAGATATAATTTCTCTTGGTTGGTGTCTTCAGATTTAGGTGTGTAGGATTTCTTCTTGCTTTTACCCATTGTACAAGCAGAACACAGATGGTCCTTTTCAAATTTAAGCTTAGGGAGACCTCGAACAAGACCGTGTCTAGCTAATTGGTTGATTGCACCAAAGTTTAGATGAGACAGACGTCAGTGCCATAGCCAGGACTTAGTCTTTGAGGCCTTTGACAAGAGACATATAGGAGAGGACGCCATCATATCTCTAAGAGAAAGAGTATACATATTGTTGCCTCGAGATCCAATCAATAGATCAACACCTTCTAAATTACAAATGAAGCAGGTGTGTTGGCAAAAAGCAACTTCAAGGTTCGAATCACAAAATTGCCCAACGGAGAATAAGTTGTGTCCAACGGTCATGGTTTAGAAACTAGCTCGGTTTTAGGGTTTAGGGTTTTGAATTAGGGTTTTGAGTGCAAAAAGATGTATGAAAGCTTATGTATGGAATAATTAGGGTTCATATATTGTAAAATGAGTATAGTAGCTTGAACATAAGTGATAGTGAAGAAATGAGGATGAAAACGGAGGTAAAACGGCTATTTTAGGGATTGAGCTTAATGACTTATGCATTGAGCTTTTAAGGACTTGTACTTTGATTTAAAGAGATTATATATTTCAAATGAGATGTTATATTACTTGTACATATGCTTTAGTAGCTTGTGCATTCACTTTAGGTGTTAACCTTTTCATGAGGTTAGGGTTTAGGGCATCCGATAATGGTTTAAAGCCCGTTTTGATATGATGTTGCAAATGGTACCTTATAGGAATAATGTACCTTGTAATAATGATATTATGATATTGACTTGACATGTTATGATGTTTTCTTGACATATATGAAGATAGGATTGCCATATGAAGGTTGCCTGAGTCCGTTAACTTTAGTTATGCAGGATATATTGCATATTGAGATATTGGCAAAGTAATGTAATGTAATAAAGCGAAAAATTTCCCTGAAAAAGGTGAGTTCATATATAATTGATAGATTGTACATCATCTAACTTAATAGATGGATATTTACATTTATGAAAATTGCGGGTTGTTATAGTCTCCACCCCTTACAGAAATCTCATCCCGAGATTTAATTAAACTTGAAGTGATGATTGAAAATAGATGAGGATATTTGGCACGAATTTTGTCATGTAAATTTTGGTCCTCTTTTAGAGTTCCATCGTACTTTGATTATAGGAATAAGACTTTGCTTAAGTTGCTTGATCTCATGATCCATTACTTCCACTGGTTCTTCTACAGAGTTGAGTTTTTCGTCGAGTTGAAGTTCTTTCATTGGAATAACGAGAGATTCACCGGATAAGCACTTCTTGAGATTTGAAATGTAGAAAGTATTGTGGATACTACTAAGCTTTTCAGGAAGCTCTAGTTTGTACGCCACTGGGCCAATTCATTCAAGAATTTTGAATGGTTCAATGTATCGTGGATTAAGCTTTCCTCGTTTTCCGAATCGAAAGATACCCTTGCGAGGTGATACTTTCAACATAACACGATTTCCAACTTGAAATTCTAAAGGCTTTCGTCTTATATTGGCATAACTTCTTTGTCAATCTCTTACAGCTTGCAAGCGTTGATGGATTTGTACGATCTTTTCAGTGGTTTCTTGAATTATTTCTAGTCCTGTAAGTTGAGAATCTCTAACTTCAGTCCAGCAAATAGGGGATCTACACTTTCGTCCATAAAGTGCTTCGAACGGTGCTGTCTTGATACTGGCATGATAACTGTTGTTGTACAAAAATTCTACCAATGGTAAATGTTTATCCATAGAGATTGGCACGCCATGTCAAGAGACTATTTCTTTGATGTATAACCTTGTAAGAGTTTCCATACTATCAGTCCTGGTAGTGTTGAGATAGGGGTCGGCTTGGATATCGGGGTTATGATTCGAAACGACGGTTTTTCGGGGTCAAGGATTTGAGGTATGCTAGTAGGGATATGGGTTTGACGCAAGGTCAGGGTTACTTCAAACCGCGCCAGCACAGGAGTCTATCCAAATCGGGATTTTAACCGGGTCATGCTTCGAGTTCGGCCGGTCAGAGGAGGTCCTATGAGACTTTGCCTCCTCCACCTCTTTGTGCTACCTGTGGAAAGCCTCATTTTTTTTCAGGGTGTTTGTTATAAGGCTAATGCCAGGTTAATCATGACGAGGTCTTATGACCTTAGAGCTTAGGCTATGACCTGTGAGGATTGGGTAGACATTAGGTTCCTTCTGCGTAACTCTCTTCCGTAACCTATCTTGTTTTCGTTTGCTAATCGTGATCAGGCGGCCAAGACTTCAGGTACTATTACCGGTATTCTCTACATTGATGATCGTACTATCTTCGTTTTATTTGATACTGGGGCTACACATTCTATAATATCTACCGCTTTTGCTAAGAAACTTAATGTGACTCCTACACCATTAATTGAACGTATAATCATTTCAACCCCAATGAAGAACCATATGCTTATTGACCAAGAATATGTTAACTGCCCTCTACGTTTTGATGATCGTATTCGTCCTGCGAATTTACTTCCTATCCATATGCTCGACTTTG
>BQNB010008835.1:0-43307 GCA_026074375.1 Tanacetum coccineum
AGAGTAATGGAAAAACTGGACCACATGGTTAAAGACTTTCATCTGTACGAGTACAATAAGGGCATGGAGACTATGAAGTGGACAGAGGATGACAAGAGAAGAAGCAACTGCATCACTTCGTTGGAGGAAAAATTAAGAGATATTGACTACAGGCTAATCAACAGAACAACGTGACGACATCGTCGTTACAATCAAAAGGTCAATTTTTATTTCTTATTGTGAATAATATACCTTGTACATTAGTAAGTAGTTAATCTTTTGATGACTAAGTGTAGGAGTAATTTATATCCCTCAACGATTGAGGGGGAGCAGTTATATGTCTCTTACACGACTTGCGAATTAAGGCCACACTTTTCTCCCAAATTTTATAACATATTTAAATCAATTGATATCCAAAATGTCAAAGGGTTTAAAATTTTTGATAAGGGGAGAAAATGTGATTAAAATATGTGTATAATAATAACCGTGATTATTAGGACTCATATACTCCGCCCAAACGTGCTAAACAATTTCGAATACCGAAGCACATTTTGAGGGGGAGCGTTTCTGAAAAAATCAAAAACGATCGAGGTACTAAACGCTTTGATATTTATATCATAAGTACCTTAATTGAATTTTCAATTGGTTTTATGGAAAGGAGAACTGTACCAAAAGACCGACCATGCATTTTACTTAATTGGAGTTATAAGGTTGGTAAGGTTAGGTACTATTCCCAATGATCCAGCCATAACCGGAGGGATCTACCCAGGGACAATCCACTAGTTAGTGTAGAAGTCCTTAGGTATGACATGTAAAAGGAGTAAAAGCGAGAATAAGGGAAAAGTGCCGACTGAGATGGAGCTAGTACTGGAATAAACCCAACAAGGTTCTAGTCATGAAGTCTCGGTAAGCACTGAAGGGGTTGAAGAATTAAAAAGAATTGTAAAGATAAAGGGTGTAAAGAAAGAAGCCCTCCATACACTTAGGCAGAAACCGGGTCAATACATATGCTGCCAGAATCACTAAGATGATTGCTGACATTGAAGATCGACATCATGGACCCAGTGATGCAATGCACAACCCTCCCTAGCCACTCAGAATCTTTCAAAAGATTTCTGTTTCATTTCTCACGGAGACTAAACACGTTATCTGTTGACTTTCTCACTCCGAGTTAGTTGATATTGAACAGGTGGCAGTCTGCTCCAGCCTCCGATTACTAAAACCAAAACGCACTATTGAGTCTAGAGCTAAGGGATCGTCAATTAATCTCGTTAGGACACATATCCAATTCTCTTGTCTTTCACACACTGTGGAAACAAGTCTATCCTAAGAGTCCTACGCATTATCCTTGTGATATTGCCAGAACATCCGAGTGAAACGATGATTTTTCACAATGAAGATGGAAATCCTGCTAGTACGGGTGAGCATGGTTCGGTTTGGTTCGGTTTTTGTATAAAACCGAAACCGAACCGAAAAATTTCGGTTTTTGATTTTTAGAAACCATTCGGTTTCGGTTTTGTGTCGGTTTGGTTTTTCGGTTGTCGGTTTGATTTTTCGGTTTCTATACGACTTATCGAGCTTTGCTTTTGCAAAGTCGATTTGGAATATACCATAAACTAACACCTTCAAAGCTTTAAAGAAACAATCCAAATAAGAAAAACCAAAGACACAACGATGATAATAAGAAACAAATGATCATATAAACCTTTAAAAATTATTTATGTGTTATAAAGCAACACAATAACAACGATAAAAACCTAATAAACATAAAAGAACTCATAGAAGAGAACTTATTATGTGTCAAAAATTATTTATTTGTTATCATGTTTATAAAGATCGGTTCGGTTTATATCGGTTTTATTTTAATGCTAAAACCAAACCGAACCAAAAACTTTGGTTTTTCCAAAATACGAAAACCGAACCATCAGTTTTTCAATCAGTTTTGGTTTTTTAGGTTTCGGTTCTTCGATTTTTTTCGGTTTAGGTTCGGTTTTTCGGTTTCATGCACACCCCTATCTCTTAGGCTTCCCTTTGGCTGTACTCACATGGCCCATAGCCAAATCCGGCCCTGGACTGATTCTAGTGTACATTGACCCACTTTTTAATATTGATCAAAGTTATAAAAAAAAAAAAAAAATGAACATTTTACGTATATTCTGTAATTCACAACGCTCCCATTTACGATAGCTTGCACAAAAATGGCATTGTGCAATAGATTTTATTTTTTGGCAGCAAGACCTTTTCAGATTGAAACATTTATTGCCTTTAGGATTTGAAATGAATTTTAATGTATGCATGCCAACTTTATTTTTGAAATAAAAATTAAACTAGTAATACATATCACAACTTCACAAGTATCTATCTCAAATGTAAAATTTTCAATCATCAATGTTTACTGAAGATTGCTTTTTCATGAGGAACTAGTTGACTAAACACTCGTTGTCTCGCTTGGTCTAAAATGGCTAATTATTCTGAGTAGGCAAACCAAATATTACTTTCCAACAAGTCTAATGTGTCTCTAATAGGTTAATCCAAGGCTGCAAAAAATGTATATCGTTAGTTGGGCGGTCAACCCTCTTGTAGCTTGTAATAGGTTTCAGCGGGATGAATCGGTGATTAATTGAATTGGCAAAGATGACGAGTTTTGGGTATTTTTGGCAAGTTTTGGGTATGTCCGGCGAGTTTTAGGAATTTCTGTCAATACTTAAAAAAACAACTTGTAATAGATAAAACATATACTATAAGTGATTAAGACAAGTTTACGGTGAGTTTTGTGTATTTCCAACATGATTGCACGTTTGAGACAAATTTGACCACCATTGATGATCGTTGACCACCGTTGACCGATTTGTTCGACCGATTTATACAAATAAAAAAGGTGAGTGATCCAACAAGGGATTGTTCCTCAGATTTACATTCAAATTTTTGTTTGACATGTACCTTTTTATTAACAAAACTTTTGTTCCGACGTTGTTTTAGCTATTAAAAGTTTCTCGCTTGTTTTGAATCTTATCATTGCCTTTCAACATCATCTTAACTTTTATAGTCATTTCACAGTTCTATATTACTCGATTCGAGATTGTTGAAAGAATGAATTTTGGTGTGCATGATAGAGAGCTCCATGGAGGATCTTTGTATCTAATTACATCGTCACTTAGTGTAAAGCTTAGCATCAATAATCAAAGTTAATCCAGAAGATAAACAATCTTTAATGTGTGGTTGTTAAACCCTATTCAATAAACATAAACTTTCTTTTTAAAATACAAATTGCATTTAATATACATTAATTAAACTCATAAATTACCATAACTAAATATGATTTTTAATTCAATAAACTCATAGTTTCCTTTCATAATAACGCTAAACCTTGCCCTGAGGGAAGCCGTTAGACAATCTCTATCTTTATATAGCTTCTTCGACAAGCGCTCAAATATGAAATTCATATGAGAACATTTTTTTGTTTTTTCTTTTAACTATAAATCATTCTTATCAAAGATCTTAAAGGGTGCGTTTAATTAGTAGTTGAGTTTTCTTTTTTAACCATTTTATGATCATTATCCATGTTTATTGATTCATGATCGTAATTTTGAAAGTTTTTTAAGTGAAACCGATAGATCGCGAACCTGCTTATATTGTGAGGACAAACGACATTGGGTTTACTCGTGCATACATAGTGAGCTCTGAAGACTTCTGCAGGAAGACGGGGAGCATTTCTTGCTTATGGGACGGGAAGAGGAGTATTGAACACAAGTTTTCACCCAAGATGGTAAACATTTTGAGCATTGGTTTGCTACTTGTTTAACCAATCGACTTGGGTGGTGATCGCGCATGCCCGCATACCCTTTATACATGTTGGAAGACTGAATTCAATGTTGTAGTGAAATTAGAAGATAAATCATCTTTTAATGTGCGTATGGATGGTACTTATTAGAATAAAACACTGTACAATTCGAGAGAAGCCATGCTAACCCCCATCCCGCACAGACAAAAGAAGGAAAATGGTTGTCATTTATATATCCAACTGTCTACTTGTTTGTTGTTTTAGTGTCACTGCATGCTTTCTATAGGGGGTGAGCGCTGGGGGCCCCCCCCCCCCCCCCCCCTCCCCCCTCACACCCCCCCCCCCCCCCCACTCGTCTTTTTTTGTTGTTTCGTTGCGTTGTAAGGGACGGACTCTGGATTTTTAATATGGTGTCACCTTAAACTAAGGTAGCACACGTACACTACTCTTTCATTGTTTTCGGATTAATGTCATGCTTTCATAAAAGATGTTTGCAACTGCAAGGCTGGTTACTGTCTGGCACTGTGCTGTTGGTGGTAGCTCAATCTCGTGTTCAATCTTTGTGAGATAGGTGTATTACAAACCAATCTTACTAAAGAACCATATGAGTACTAGAATAACGTAACTCTGAGTTCAGAAGAACTTCTACATATGCAAAAAGTTGGTTGCCGATGTGAAATACGCTACAACCAGAACTTTGGCTGTGAACAAATTTTATTGATGGCATATGACTCAGAGTAGAAGCATGTCATTTGCAATAAAGTCAGGCTTCTGCAAGATTTCTCAACTCGACCGCTCAAGTTGTCCCACCCCAACTTACTTCCCCCCATTTAGGTCTACATCACTATGACATTGAGAAATATGAATAGACAGTAGGTTAGTAGTCTATTCTAGCGAAATAGTGAATATCTGTTTAATCCACCGGGACATCTTTACTAACGTTACTATCTAAGTGTATGTTATTGGAAGCTTACCTAACATGCCCATAAGATTCGTGTCTCGTTGATTAATTAGTTTGGTCACAAAAGAACGCGCCAAAATGATCATGCCAACACTAGAAAGAACCGTCAACCAATGATACTATCTAAATAATGTTACTTGGAGCTTACATAACAGCCCATAGAATTCGCTTCTCGTCGATTATTAGTCATGGTCACAAAAGAACGCACCTAAATGATCACGCCAACACTCTAGAAGAATCCGGTAACCAATGTTTTCCTATTGCAGCACCAATCATGTACAATGGTGCGCAACTATCAACCCTAAACAAGACGATTAACGCACTACTAAATGTCAATTTACTTAAAATGATGCAAATATATTCTGTGTTATTTTGTCACCGAAATTCACTTTATTAGTAATCTAATCTAGCAAGACTTCGCATAGTCTTCTTAATGATGTCCATATCATCCAGCAAAACCCAGAGTTATATACTATGAACAAGTGGATAAACAAGTAGGTGTATGGAGTTGAAATGTATGTTTTCTAGTGCGGTTTCACTTAAAATAAGTTTAGAGGTGGGTTGTTGTAAGGCACTACACTTCTCAGAGCAGCTATAAAATGAAAGATAAGGGCACTACACTTCCTACAGAGCAGCTATAAAATGAAAATCAGCTCTCCGACTATACAACAAATGGTACTTAGCTACTTAGAAAAGGTGTTAAAAGGTTCAGGATTTGCATTTACAAAAACCAGCATCAGCAATTAAGCCGATAGCTTTGCAAAGACAATAAGTTTAACCAGCTGAACACCAGCTACAGAGTCAAAGAAGACCTTTATACAAATAAACACCCGGTACCAGCACATCACGAGCATTTGCGCTACTAACACTCCACTTCAGAAGAATTAGCTTCTCATACAGAGAGACTTGGATCACCTACCACCACAAGACCACTGATTGGGCATTGGAGTTTCAACTATAAATGATGAGCTAATTAGTATAATTCGTTTAGTCTGAAAAAAATAATAATAAAAGGAATAAGAGTTTTTCGCTAGGGGAACCGTATTTCCATTCATTGCCAATATGCAGTAGACTCGCCAATATCAGCAGTTCCAGTCATTTAAAACGCAACACAAAAACAAGAAATAATCAAAACAAGACCCATGGAATTGCTTCTTCTATTCATAGTTTAATACATCTCTGAGTATTATCATATAAAGAGTCTTAAATTACCTCTTGATCACTATGAAGTTTAGACTGTTGATTCACCAGAACCTCTTCAAACATGCAGCTGGTACCTATCAACCAGAAAACAAAAAAAAATGCAAAAAATTCACACGAATTCAAACGATGAAAAGCAATTATATTGCTGCTATTACCATAACATACTCCAGACACATTTATGATTCGACAATGCTAACATCCAAATAAGTTATAAAAACACATGATAAATCCAACAGTTCATACCAAAAGCATAAGAAACCTCAGACAGACATAGTTAACTCAGGGCGACTGTAAACATTGTCTCCTTCATCTTCCAACACAGGATAAGCCGCCACAAGAGCATCCTGAGCACCGATATAAAGCGAATTGTATATTTTCCAGTAAACTTCCCGAACCTTCCTTGCAGGATGGAACAAACCCTGTAGACAGTAGTTAAGCACGACAGCTGCACCCAATGCCACTAGCATCCCCTCGATAGCTTCCATCACAGCATTTATAACGTGAGGTGACGTCTCGAAAATGTTGGGCCATACATAATTGAGAAGGTGAACCAGCGCATCCTCACAACCTAACCCAGCAACACCTAAAGCCATATGCTTAACAGCAGAAGCTGCAGTCTGTCTATGAACCAAGTCTCGGTCCATAAGAGCATCCTCAAGTAATGGAGTGACTGCATAGATGTAATCTTTCCCCATCTCACCAATGTACTCGAAAAGAAAAGATAAGGACTTCAGCACACCATTCTGCACGTTTAGCTCAGGTACACGATACTCATTCATTAAAGCAGGTAAAACAGTGAACGGAGAACATGTTTCCGCAACGATAGCAATAGCAACAGTGGTGCAAACACGGTTCTGTCGCTCTTGCACCTTGAGATTGTTCAACAATGTAGCCAGTACATCTTGCGGTCCAATAGCTTTAGCAATGTACCCAAATGTGTTCACAGCAGCCCGACGGATTCCCTTCTTGTGGGCCTTTAGCATCTCAAGAAGCTCAAAACAGATCCTCATCCACTCCCTTGCAGGAACATACTCTGCACCACGGTCAGCAATACGACCGACCAAATCAATACAATTCTCCTGAACCTTTTCATGCCTATTCTTCAAGATTGGGGTCAAACGTGGGAGCAAGTCCTTTATCGGAGGAGTCATCTTAGTCATACCAATAACGTTCACAATGGCCTTAAGAGCACCCAATATCGATCCCAAAACTTCTGGGTACTCTTCTCCTAAATACTCGTACAAGACAACCCCGAGATGACCCATTAGTTGTTCTTCCTGGCATTGTTTCATCACCACTGCAATTCTCGAAATCAGATCTGCAGCCTGCTGTCTAACTTTAGCACTCTTGTTGTTTAGACGCCACTTTATAGTACCACAAATCTGAGGAAGGTACGGCTTTACTCTTTGCCCGAGTGAGTTCACAACTGCACCAAACCCGTTAAGCATCACATTGGCATCATCACTAGTTTGCTCTTGGAACGCATACAAAATACCATCAATCAAAAGCTCTTCCAAACGAGGATCAATATCAGATGCACCCAAGTTCGCTACAACTTTCTCGATTGTTTCCATCACCATTCTTCTGTAAGGTTCACTTTCATCTTTCAAGTCTTCAACTACTCTAGCAACAATGTCGGGAACACCAACTTTATTTGCTATCTCAACAGTTGTCTCAACGAGCTGCTTATAGTTTCTACGATCCAAGGCCATCCTTCTGACCCAAAAGTTTCTGAAGAACTCTGGAAGAATATCAGTTCGAATGTAATCTGCCTCAACACCTTCAGTACTCACACACTGCTTCACCACTTTAAGCACGATTTTTTTCATTTCTTCATCAGGAGACTGGAACTCACGAATAAGTATAACCATCACTTCCTTGGTATAGTAACTGGCGTATATGGCATCCATCAGAGGAATAATGAACCCAATTGCCTTCAAGAAAGCAGCCAAGACCTTTCCACGGTGAGACCGGATACCCTTCCACAAAGGCTTCAGAACCGAGTCAAAGCTCTCAATACCGTATGGAGCAGCAGCCTCGGCAAGAGCAGCCAAAGATAAAGCAGTGATTGTTCTGACTTTCTGATTCTCATCGTTAAGCCCATGTTCAATAATCTCGACCAGAGACCTCAAATGGGGAAGAACCGCACAACCAATCAGTATAGCAATTTGCTGAACGATCTTAATACCAGTGTGCCTAGCTTGCCACGATTTCTTACTTTGACAGACGGCTTTCAAGAAGGGTAACAGTGCCGGGATTCCAAGTGCTGATGCGACAACACTGAATGCTCTAGCAGTGGTGTTCCTCACGTATTCATCAATGTTATCAATATCAGGACGCATTGCAGCAATCATAGTAGCTAAACCAGCTGCCTTACTGAGATTGGATATGATTTCTCTCCCTTCTACACGAGCATAGTAGTCTTCATCAATCAACAGAGGCTCTATCACGACCAAAATTTTGTGAACATAAGGTCGAACAAGCTCATCTAACTTGTAAAGCACTCTGTCTATGACCTTAACCAACAAGTGTCTCTCCTGGTCTTCCAAAGTAGGCTGCATAAGCAATGGAAGAATACGATTGAACAACGGACCAGCACCGAATTCACGAGCCTTGTCAGTAAGCTGCCTTAACGCTGTTTTCCTCTGAGGAGGTGTCCCGTTCTTAACCTTAAGAAGTAACTTCATAATTTTCCGCTCCTTTTGTTCATCTGGAGTCAACTCTTCTTCATCATCTTCGTTCAACAAGGCACTGAAGTATTGGTAATCTTCTGGCTTCATAAATGGCAACCCATCTGGCATCTCTTTCGGAACATCATACATCTGATTCCTATTTTCCTCGGGAATCGAATACAGAGGTGTTCCTAAAGGAGTCGGTGTGGCCAGAAGCTTTCTAGCAGGCGTTCTGATAGGAACATACGAAGCTGGTGGTTCCAAAATCTTGTACCCTTCTTGAGGAAACATTACATTGAGCTCTTCGTCAGTCAACGGGCGATTCCTATCTTCAATGTCTTTCTCGTGTCTCGCCAAATTATACTGCTCGGGGGTCATAGCAGCACGCATTTGTATAGCTCCTGTTGTTGGAGTGGCTAGATCAACTCCACCAAACGGGGTTACACCAGGTGTGTATGCTGCTGCAGGTGTCGCACTACCCATAGTTGCTGGTGTCTCGTCCCATCTTGACCTTTGACGTTTTGGGGTCGGTGTAGCCATACCAGCCAGCTTAGGTGTGGCGTCCCATGCCATACCAGCTGGCGTAGCACCGCCTGCCGGAGTGGCATCTGAATCAGTCACACGACCAGGCGTAGGAGTTTCATCCCATCTGTTTTTCCGGGATAACGAAGGAGTTGCATCCCCGATTCTTCCTGGCGTGGGGGTAGCATCCCACCTTCCAATCCCGGGAATTGAGTCTGGCATATCCCAATCAGAACCCAACTTCGCTTTCTTTGCACCAGACTCTTTATCCTGAGATTGATCCCATCTGTTTCGCCTCTTCTGAGCCGGTTTTCCCGCTGCCTTATTCTCCTCTTCTTCATTCATCCTTCTCGCAATTACTTTCAAAGTCTCCTCTTTCTCCCGTTTCAAAGCCGCTTCCCTCATAATTTCCGCATACCCCCTTGTCTCAGGTTTAGACGTCTTATCCCCACTAGCAAAAGCATCGTGTCTCTCAGGCGAAATAACCTGATTCAACCTCCTCCTACGGTAATCATCCTCCCTATCAATAATCCTCTTCGATTTATTAAACCCCAACGACTCGTCATCAGCGCCATGCGGAATATCATTCATCATGGACATATGTGCGCTGTAAGAAGCCATTTTCAAGGCAAGCTCGTTATTCGTAGCATCATAACCCTGAAACCAACTGCCCGCGTTATACACATCAGTATCAAAAGTAATAACGTCCGATGCTAATTTTGCCTCCAACTTTTTCCTATCCATATTTCCAATAATTCGTCAAACTGCAAATACACCAAAAAGAATAACTAGCAACGTCAGTTCTAGTCAAATAAATTTAAACTCAAACAATCGACATAGACATAAACAAAGCTAACACTATCAAAAGTACGATTACAACATAAATCTAACACAAACTAACCTAAACATTAAAAACCGAATACCTCAAAAGCGGCCAAAAGCGAAACTAAAAAATCAAAACCTAGCACGAATTGACCTACTACATTTTAAATACCCGAGTAAAAACGCAAAACTTTTCAATCGGATTTCAAGATACCTCATAATCCACTACTAGCACCAAGCATAAACACGAGTGAAACTACGTCTATCAAAATCTACAAGACTAAACCTAACAAAGATTGGCCGATATTATCCGGTAAATTATCTATCCAAAAAGTTAGTACAACCTAAACCTAACAAAAATTAGCGGCGCGTATAAAGGGTGTTTGTTTAAGCTTTATGAGCTTATTTGTTTTTGAGACTTTGTGGGCTTATATATGTTTATTACGATATGATAATAAGCCGGTGATTTCGGGCATATCAAATAAGCTAATAAGCCCACATATAAGCTACTCAGCCGCGTTCAACAATGCTATGACACCTGGATCCATGAACGTGGTTTTTAAACATATTGGCTTTGCAATCCAAAAAGGGTTAGCGGCGCAGCTTGTTGCCCGCTTGTCTTCCACCACTATGTAAATTCTTTTTATCTGCAAACACAACATATCATTATTGTTTTTAATTTGCTTTAATTAACACAAAATCAGAAAGAAAAAAAAACTAGTTTAACCGAAACCTAACATAAATTAAACCCACTATTAAATTATATAAAACGCATAAACAGATATATAACAAATTAAAAGAGATCGACTGACCTAGGGTTTGGGTTTGGGTTTGGGTTAATTGAGATGAATGGTGATATCTGGTTTAGGGGGTTTATTTATATAACGGGTTTAAGTCGGTCGTGTTTTTTTTTTTTTTTTTTTGAGTTAAGTACATTTTTGGTACTTGTAGTTTGGTGCATTTTTTCATTTTTGGTTCAAAAATAAAAAAAGTTTTGGTTTTGGTTCAAAACACATAGTTTTGTTCCACTTTTGGTCCAAAAGACATAGTTTCGTTTCACTTTTAGTCCAAAAATTTTAGTGCAAATTCACGGGATTAGACTAAAAGTGGACCGAAACTATGTTTTTGGACAAAAATCAAATCTTTTTTGAATTTTGAACCAAAAGTGAAATCGCACCAAACCACAACAAAAAGGTACGGTAACTCTTTTTTTTTTATGCGCTCTAAAAACAGATTATTAAATAGTGCACGATGATCCCTCTAGTATTCAAACTTGTTAGTTGTAAATTGTATCAAGATATTATAACCCCAACTTCATGACACATGGAAACTTACTATGGATTATTGAATATATTCATTAAGAAGATTTACACGAACCAACAAATCACTTGCATAAAAAATCAACATCCTCACATGGTGAATTGCAAATTTTTCTCTACACGCTTTTATTAAAACTAGACGTATAACCTCGCCAAAAACAACGTGAATAAAGCATGTGGTGTGTTTTTCCAGAATTGAATATAGGACTTTTTGTTGGACCAATTCAGTGTCCGATGATCTTTCACTTTGATTTGAATACAAAATATCTCAAGTGTTAGATAACCTTTAACATTAATAAGGTCACTGAATGAATAGTCATTTAGTAAGTTAACTTTAAGTGCTCAACCTTAGTCTAAGAGAAAGTCTCAACCATTCAGTGAGGCGGTACTCAATGAATAAAGTCCTTGAGCCAAAAAGATGAAGAGGTTTTAGTGAATGGTGAACAATAAGCTCACTGAACCACATCGATCGCCCAACTATTTGATAGACCCTGAAGACAAGAATAAAGAATATGCACATTTGTTTGAAATAAATAAAAGATCAAAGAACACAAACCACCGGGTTAAAACTATACTAAATTAGGGTATGAAGCACGGTCAGTGTCACACTTGACCGCTAAAAGTGTGTTTGTCTCATTCTTAGATTAGAACTTTAATTGATACAAAACCGTACAAAAATTTGTCCAATCAAACCTTGGACACTACACTTATTACCCATGTGGTATGACCACGTACGTACAACTATAAATAGATAACCCCTTGTATAGGGAGTAGTTCAGTTTGTGCACTCAATGTTTCGTCATTCACAAGCCAACCTACTCCTCCAAATCAACTAAGTCCCTGAACTAGTTCACTTAGTTAGCATAGTTTTCAACCTAGCATAATATTTTGGTTTATGCCAAGTTGTTATTGAGGAGATCACACACACATACATTGTCATTCAATCCTTATTGTTGTCTGCAGTCAAAGGGGTATAATTATTAATAAGATTTATAAAGAGTTAAACGTTGAAAAAATTGTGTCTTTACTTTAACAAAATTGTTTTCAATACTTTACTTTCAAGCCATGAATTAGTCTTTTCTTAATTTTGTAGTTATTGGTAACTAACTCAAAGGGAACAACAAAGGTTTAGTAATAACCTTTAACACACAAATCTGCTCATCCCTATATCAAGAGTTTGTTGTACTTCCTGCCATAGTAAATAGATCTTATTTTAAAAATCTTTGAGCAGTTTTTAAAATTTTGAACGGATTTTACAAACCAAAAGGCTCTGATACCACTTGTTGTTCCCTTTGAATGTTATATAAGGTTTATTAATTTAAACTAATCACATATCATGGCAACAAAGTGAGTTTTAAACATAAATATATATATATATTATAGATATATATATATATATGATAATATAATAGATATATAGAATATATTATAAAGAATATATAGATATATTATATATATATATATATATAAGCATTAGATAACAGTTTAAAACACATTGAAGTAATTCAACGTATAGTTCTTATTAGAAATCAAAATAAAGAACTATGACACACCTTGCTCGGATAGTATGTCAGTTGGAATGACAATTGAGGTGTTATCTCCTTCGAACTTAATATTACATCCCAAAACCCGATAAGATACTTTCATATGATAAAGTAGTATATTTAAGCTTATCATTTATATAAGTGTTAGTATAATATAGTGTTTGGTTCACCATTTATGAATAAAAGGGTTAAGATGTAAGTCTAGGTGCCAAAGTGTTAAGTATTGGATGTATTATGTGGCCAAATATTATAGAGTAGAACTTGAGGGACTTGAGTTGCCAAAATCCTAAATTACTATTAGAACCTCCAGGTTTTAGTACTTAAACCTCAGGGTTTTAGCCTGCAGGGACCATTATTGCCAATTAGCGAAGAGCTAGGTATGAAGTTGCATATGAGTACGGCTTTTCACCCTTAAACGGACGGTCAAAACGAACGGACGATTCAAACGTTGGAAGATATGTTACAAGCATGTGCAATTGACTTTGGAGGTAATTGGGATGATCACCTACCTTTAGTAGAATTTGCCTATAACAATAGTTACCACTCGAGTATCAAAATGCCACCGTATGAAATGCTCTACGGTAGAAAGTGTCGAACCCCGGTATGTTGGAAAGAAGTGAGGAGTAGGGAATTAGCAAGCATGGATGTGGTTTTGGCAACAACGGAGAAGATTGAGACTATTCGAGAAAGATTGAAGGCGGCACAAGATAGATGGAAGAGCTACGCCGATAATAGGAGGAGGCCGATTGAATTTAATGTAGGAGATTTTGTTATGTTGAAAGTATCACCATGGAAAGGTGTGCTTCGATTCAAGAATAAAGGAAAACTTAGTCCGAGGTTTATAGGACCGTTTAAGATTTTGAAACGAGTTGGAGAAGTAGCTTACGTCTTAGAATTACCCGAAGAAATGAGAGGTATTCACAATAATTTTCATGTGTCCTATTTAAGAAAATGTTTAGCGGATGAGTCAAGTGTGATCACCTTATATGATGTAGAGATTAACCCGGAAATAACCACCTAAGAAGAACCCGTTGCAATTCTAGGGAGAAAATCAAGACAACTCTGTAACAAAGAAATTCCATTGGTGAAAGTACAATGGAAGCATCGTAAGGGCACAAGCATTAGGTGGGAACCGGAAGAGAAGATGAGGATTAGGTATCCTCATTTATACCAAGAGTAGATTTTGGGGACGAAATCCCACTAAGGGGGGAAGAATTATTACACCCCAAAACCCGATAAGGTACTTTCATATAATAAAGTAGTATATTTAAGCTTATCATTTATATATGTGTTAGTATAATATAGTGTTTGGTCTACCATTTATGAATAAAAGGGTTAAGTTGTAAGTGTAGGTGCCAAAGTGTTACGTATTGGATGTATTATGTGGCCAAATATTATAGAGTAGAACTTGAGGGACTTGAGTTGCCAAAATCCTAAATTACTACTAGAACCTCCAGGTTTTAGTACTAAAACCTCAGGGTTTTAGCCTGCAGGGACCATTATTGCCAATTAGCAAAACTAGCACTAAAACCTCAGGGTTTTAGCCTGCAGGGACCATTCTTGCCAATTAGCCAAATTTGTGCCAGAATTTAGATAAGTATCCACCTCTAGACTTGTTGACTTCCAAATTGTTCCAGAAATATCAAGAGTGTGTGTGTGTATTCTGTGTTGACACCAACCAAGAAAAAAGAGGGAAAATCTTAGGGTTTTCTTAAATTGGAGAAATTGATCAAGGAGGAGAGAGTAATCAAGCTAATAGAAGTTTCTAATTTCATTCCCCACATCAAGTAAGTAATTATCCAATCCAAAAATTAGGGTTGATGTTATGAATTTTGGGCATAATGAGTAAAGGTTGTTAATTTATGATCCTAAACACTAATTAGTTATTATTAGGGTAAATTCCGCTATAGGAGGCAAAGGAGGAGCAAGCTTTGAATTTCAAGTAGGAAATTAGAGGCATAATCAAGGTAAGTATATTGATTAAACTTGTTAATGATATCATAATGTCATTTTGATGAATTATGATGTTTTATGAATTAATGTTTTCAAGGAGTTGTAAATGTTAATTAGCTTGGATCCAATGCTAGTAATGTAAATGTTAGAATAATTTTTATGCTTGTTAAAGGTATGTGTTAATGTATGTATGTACTCCTTGATGTGTTATAGCTAGTTTATTAAATAGTTATAACTTGATGAATGTAGTTTATGTCATATACTTACTAAGCGTTTTGCTTACGAATGTAGTTGCCATGTTTTGTAGGTTCGAGTGGTATGGACAAAGGTAAAGAGAAGAACTAGTTTGATGTGATTTAGATAGCGCTTAAAGTAGTAAGTAGAAGACCATCTTTGAATCAAGGAATTGTGAAGTTGAAGCCCCAAGAGTCGATTGTTGTTTTTAGGTCTACTTCTATGTTCATTCTTGGGTCATCTTCATTAACAATGTGGTTTACATGTTTAATATTAGTCTTGAAATGGGATATGTGTATGTTGAATTTAGTGTGACTATGTAGTAGTAGATGTGGTTAAAGGGGTGTTTGGTAACTAACCAAACCAACACATTTTGAATACTACATGTCATTTAGACCACAAATACTTATGAAAATGATGTATTGTGTCATGTTAATGATTTATGGAGGTTTTGATGTTATATCGTGTTATAGAGGTTGGTTTCCAGAAAATGGGTCAAACGTGCACAAAGGAAGTGTGCAGAAAATGGGGTGCTTGGGACAAGGTCCATTTTAACTCATTTTGGGTCAAACGGGTTAAGAATGTTGGGAAAAGTGTACATGGTATATTTCTAGTTTAAGGTGGTGTTCATGTGTCTAAATATAAGTCGTTAGAGGTCGTGTCTTATACCGTTGGAAAGATATTCGAGTGTATTAAAAAAAATCGAGTCGTTTTTGGGGCGTTTCACTTAAACTCTTAACCAAAGTTAAGTGAGTAAGAAAACAAACTACTAGAATAGAACTAAAGCATCAACTTCAGCAATTAT
The DNA here is from genome assembly GCA_026074375.1 of Tanacetum coccineum. Lineage (NCBI taxonomy): Eukaryota > Viridiplantae > Streptophyta > Magnoliopsida > Asterales > Asteraceae > Tanacetum > Tanacetum coccineum. The sequence continues at coordinate 15,796 of BQNB010008835.1, forward strand.
GTTTAGTTTGTTTGAGAGATAAAGAGCTCTTTAATGCATTTTGCATTAATTGGAAGAGTTAGTTCTTTACTCTCAATATCTCTTTCCTTTTATAGGCAAAGAGATTAGGGTTTACAAATTTAGCTTAGACTACGTGGCAAGCATTGAATGGGTGGTTGAACTACCATTTAATGCACGTTTGCTTTATAGTATAAGGTGCAATCCTTTAAGGAAAGTTGTTGTACTTCTATACCAACTTTAGAAGTTTTTTTCCCAAGGAGATCTGCTTTATTCTTTTTAACATAAAGCAATCTTTTTCCCGCCTTGTAAACCTTCTAGAAGTTGAAACATTTCATTTCAAACTCCAGCTTGGAATTGTCAGCCAAGCTGGACTGAAGCTCTTACTAAGGTCTTCTTTAGTTTCTGTACCGCTGCATAAACTAAAGTGAAGATAATCTTGATCTTCTAAGTACCCGAAGAACTGGAGCTGAAGCTTTCTTTTAGCGACTCAAGCTGAACACTCTTCAGCTTAACTATACTTAGGGGATTTTATGTTCAAATCCAACTAAGACTTAGGGGTACAAAAAACTGACCCCAACAGATCTTCCAAAAAGGCTTAAGTGAAGGTATCCTCCAAAAATGTAAGATTTTTTTGTCATATATTAGATATGAAGCAGATGTAAAACAAGAGTGTTTTATGAAGAGCAGGTTATAATTGTTTCTCCTCACCACCTTTGCAGATTCGAATGTCCTATTCTTACCCCTGCTGAAGTTGGGTTTTCTTACTCAAACACGTCTTCATATGAAAATGATTCATATACATTTCTACTGAATTTAATGGCGATGTTCAACCTCAAGTTATGCAGCACAGATTTTAACAGCCGTGAGCCCGTGACTACTATATCTACATCAGAAAAGTTATGTTAGCATGGTACTTCATGCAGGTTGCTCATTTTGGAGCACATTGGATCTTATTTGACCGTGAAATACAAACAAGTTTTTTTCTTTTTTCTTTACCTGATATATATAACATATGCACTCTTTATAAACTTACATGGAATTTGGATTTGCAGATTGTTCGTTTACAAGAAGACGTTCAACAAGTTCCTTGACCCACTTACTCAGTCGCTTCAGTAAGCAACTCCGTATTCATTTACAAATCTTATTTTTTCCCTTCCAATCCCGACATCTTTTGAATTGTACAGATCCTTTTTAAACGTTCTCAAAAATGATTAGCAGTTGACCAAAAAGATTGCAAGTTATGCTAAGTTGCTTGCATATAATATTACATCACATGTACGTTCGGATTAAGAATGAATACCAAACAATGACACTCGAAAGTGTCTTGGGTTATGTGATAATACTATGTCATTTAAAATGCTTAATAGTCTTTATTTGATCATCGTTTTGGAATAAGAAATTTCAAATTTGTGCAGCTTTTGACATTAAGGAACACGAGGGTGCTCGACAATTTAATTCCATCTGCTTCACATCAAGGAGCAAGACATAGTGTGGGGGGCTTGCACTCTCCTCTTGATAAGCTACAAGTGAATAACTTTGAGCATTTATGTAGACGAGCAAAAGTCTTAATTCATGTTATTTGTTTATTATATATACCCCTTCTCCCTTGTCATTTTATTTCTCCACGCATGATGCATCACATGGTTTTAGTAAAATTTATCATTTTTATGGGTTAGGGGTTGTTTAATAGGAGCTGAATGACATAACTCAGCACCCATTTCCTAGTCGGTCAGAGGAGGTGTTGTTTGGTTTAGAAAAAAAGTGGCGCTAAATGATCCAATTAAGTAATGAATAGGCCATGATTATATGTGCTTTAGCATTTAGTGGCAATATACATCCGACTATACTTTGCTTCTTTTTTAGTGATATTTATTTTTAGCCTAAAACTTATACTAATTGTTATTTTACTTCATTTCATATTGGATTTACGCATCTTACATTTTGGTATTCTGACTACTTTTAAAAACGCTAGGGGTGACCGAAAAATCAAAAAAACCGATGTTGAAACGGAACCGAACTAATAACCGAGCTGAATTTGTCAAAATCGAACTAGACCGAACTACAAATTTAGTTTTCGGGTTAGATATGAGTTTGGTAATCTGAACCGAAAACCGAATTTATATAAATATAAATATATATTTTATATGTATAAAAAGACCACAAAAACTTATATCCTAATATAAAATACAATTTTTATGCTTGAATATTTTTTTTGCTAAATATATGTGTAATTATTTTTCTGTAAAATTAATGGTGTAATTCAAGTTATTCGGGTCAACCCGAAAATTGAACCGAATTCAAATTTGGTTTTCAGTTTCACAGAAAAAAAAATTAACCGAACAACTTGATAACTGAATCAATCAACACTCGCAAACGACGCTATCTAACACCTTTTATAATTTTAATTTATAAATTCAAATTGATCTACCTTTAAATATAGATACAAAAATAAAAGGTTCATTCGATATTTTTTGGGCCCCACTAATTTTTTTTTCCATAATTTTAAACAAACTAAATTCATTTCATTCATTAAAAATTAAACTTCCAATACTAAAAAAAATTACATTCGGAAATAAAAAAATGGGAAAAAAACTACTCGTCGTCTTCGGTTTCGTCGTCGTTGTTGTCGTTGTTGTTGTTGTTCGAAGGCGGCGCCATTTGCAATCTTAATTTTTCTTTCATTGCGGCTTTTTGCAAGTTGATATAATAGGCGTCGTCATTCGACAAATCCTTCGTGCTAAGTGCGAGAAATCTCAACTCTTCCAAACGTGTTATCGTCCGGTCTTTCTCTTTCGCCACCTCGAAGGCCTTTTCGGTGGATTCCCGTCTGAGACGAAGCTCGTGTGACATAAACTCCCCGAATTGGGTCGACGAGCTACTCCCCCGGTGCTCGCCGATGTATCAGATTTGGTTTTTTTCCGGGGCGTTGTTTACCAGGTGGACGAGGTCTTGCATCGGGACCGAATAGCTCCTCGGTGTTAACCGCGGGAACGTCTTCATCGGGAACGTTTTCGCCTTCGGTTAAATCAACCGGTGCGGGATCGGGTGCGTCCCATTTTGAATGTTTTTGCAAAATTGCCCAAGCATCTTCGTGATTAAACGTGTTATTTTTATTCTCGTCCCGATAAATCCCCCGAGCCCGTTTCATCAAATCAACCTCGTTCTCGCCACTTTTTTTTCAAACGGTTGAACCTTTTGTAGATTGCGTTGAACTTTTGGCAATGATGGTTCAACGTAGTCCATTTGCTTGACAACATATCCTTTGTATGTTTTTGAAAATTCAACCGATTGAATTCGTTCAAAACCCGAAACCATAACGTGTCCTTCGGTTGTGACCGTCCGACATTACGATCCTCGGAAACCGCAACGAAACATATTGCAAGTAACGTTTCCTCCTCCGGTTTCCAACGTAAAGTCACGTCGCCAATCGGTTCGACCACTTTTCCTTTTTTAGAGGCGCATTTCATTCGGCCTCTTTTTGGTTGGGATTCGGTTTGTGAGAGTGAGTTTGAAGATTGGCTTTGTTCTTGTGGCATTTCGAATTGTGGTGGGTTTTGTTGTCGGTTTTGAAAATTTTGAAAATCAACAAAAGCTTGTTGTTGAGTTTGTAAAAAAGCTTGCTGCTCGGGAGTCAACGGAGCTTGGCTAGAAAACCCGGGGAATTGAGAATTCGACGTAGACCCGAAACCCATGTTGGCGGAATTAAGGAGGTTCCAAAACGAGTCTTCGTTGGGAAAGTCAGACTTTTTTTTTTGCTTATGAATATGTATAAAGATTGAGTTTGAATTGGAAGATGTGTGAAAAAAAATAAATGAAATGGGGATACATATAGTGGGTAAAAAGTTTTAGAAAAAGTAAAAGAAACAAAAAATTAAAATACTATCTTGGTTAACTGCAGCACATTACACTTCTGCATGTTGTGTTGTACTTGTATGTGTAAGTGTTTTTTACTCTACGTTTTACCTTTTGTGTATAGCTCATATAACCTCGAAGATGAGAAATATGATAATGAACATCATCTTCATTCAAATGTGTCAGATCATGGACAGGTTTGTAGATGTTTTGTCGTGGCAGCAAGAATGATACCAGAGGCTTCAGGTAAATTCCCAACTTTTTTTAATTTTTTGGGTGAACGTATAAACTGTGACCTGAAATTTTAGTTGCTAAACTGAAGTATCCACTCGTCTCATTTGCATTACCACATTTGAATTCTATACAAAATTAACATAATATAGTGACATTGCAGTTGCGGTTTTTGGGTTCTCTTACATTAACTCTCTGTGTTGTGAAAGTCAATTGGCATTTACAACGACATGCGATTTCATCCACCAGTTTTTCATCTGTGAGGAGTGTAGTCAGCATTTTTACAATATGTGCTCAAGGTATACAAGCATCTCTCTTACCTCTCGAGTGTTGGTTATCATGAATCATAACATGAATACATTCTTAATTTCTCTTAATCCATTGCAGGGTCTCTACTCAGTTCACCAGTGCACATGACTTCGTTCTCTGGCTGTGATGAACAGATTCATAACAGCATGAGATATCACTAAGAAAACTCTCAAGAGAAGCATAAAGTTTTGGATTACGAAAGAACGCAGCAACTACCACCAACTGATATAGTTGAAACTTGAAAGCAGCAGTGACCAGTACCACGATGGTTCAAATGATAACCAAATCACCATTTTATTACACAGTTTTCGAGTCATGTTCACGATCTTTGATTCCTGATTGTGTTTTGTGTTTTGATCCTATCATCTCTATATCCGTCACGCGTGTTAGACTATGATTTTGATGATGTATCATACATGTATATTATTTATTTTGCTAAAAACTCTTGATCTCTGAAGACGCTCTTTCAGCAAACTTCGGTACCTGAAAGTTCCAAATAATTTATCAGCCAAAATAAAAAAAAAGTTGGGTTACATACCTAATTGCAGACTTTGAGCAAACTAATTACGATCTAATTGTAGACTTTGAGCAGAGTAATTATCAAGTGACCTTTGGTCGTACAGTTTAAAATGCTTAATATATATCCCAGATCCAGGAGAACCCCTAATACTAAGTAGAAAATGGGTCCCTTTCATACCCTATGGAGCTGATCATATACCCCTGAGTAAACAGGTAAAAAACATTTTGAAGAGCAGCCATAAACCAACAAACTTGCAGCTTCCATCAAACCAGCGATTTAAGGTTAAAACCAGTGAAGGGTTCTGCATATGTTGTGAGGGTTGTTTAAACTCTGATGCTTTAACAGGTAGGGCACCAAGCGCCACCAATTAACCTTCTATAGCAGGCAATTAAAAAAAAAACACATTTTTGAAGCCACTGGTGATTTCCTTAACTTTCAACATCTTCTTTACGAGCTATCATCAATTACTTGAGTTGGTTATGGTTCTTAAGGTGAAGCCTTTTCAGCCTCATATAGGCATCCAGCGTCAGTGTTTAGTGCAACTTTAAAGAACCTTATAGGAGCATATAAAATATAGCAGACCTACATTCAAAGCATCTACACACCTCAATCTTTCATACCCTATGCAGCTAATTATATACCCATGAATAAACATGTAAATACATTCTAAATAGCAGTCATGAACCAACAAACTTGCAATTTAAGGATAAACCCATTGAAGGGTTGTGCACATATTGTGAGCATTGTTTTAAGAGTTAAACTATACTCTGATGCTTTAACAGGTAAGGCACCCACAGTCGGTTAAAGAGAAGCAGCATTAATTAACCTTCTATAGCAGGCATTTCAAAGAAAAACATTTTGAGGCCACTAGTGATTTCCTTAATTTCCAACACCTACTTTACAACCTATCATCAATTACTTGAGTTGGTTCTGGTTCTTGAGGCCAAGCCTTTGCAGCCTGTGAGGATTATGTTTAGTTAACTCATGCAACGGATTTGTTTGTTTTTTATAGATTAAGGCATGCTTGTGCTACTATATATACTTGGTGCGATATTTCTAAATACTACTGTAAAGCCTAATTTGGAGACGTGATTTGTGCTATAGCTAGCCCTGAACATAAGAAGTGAAGTCTATAGAATGGGGAGGGTCAAGTTGTCAAGCCAACATGTTAGGGATATTGGTCTACAAAAACGTAGAGCCAACTAGAGAGTAAAAGTCTAAATCAATATCAATAGTGAAAAAACAAACAAACTACAGATGCATCTATATAATTGTGTATTAGTCTGAGTTCTGTCATACCTTCCTCTCAAAAAAGCTTCTAATTTCGGGAATAATCTCATAAAACAGTCTTTCATACCTGAAAGTTCAGTTTTAATTTATCAACAAAAATCAGCACAATTGGAAAGATAAGTATAGATAACCACATAAAATGAGATTCTACCCGCTGTTTGAATGAAGTTCTTCACAATGTTCAAGTGTAAATACAACACAACAGTCCTTGAGAGTCAAGATGGTGTAAAATTCGGCAAAATCATACAATATTCTGAGGTTGCAGGCTGTTATCTCCTGATACAAATAAAATAAGAAGAATTAATTGCTACATGCCTACAGACATCCACGAAAAAAAAAGAAGAATTGCAACTCACTTTGCTCATTCTATTGACGCATAACTCTTTAAGTTCCATAAGACCGTATTGATCAGCAGCTTCAAACAAATCAGGTGAATACTCCAAACCGATTTCAACAGATCCGGAGTGAATGAACCTGTAAATTAATATAATATATTAGATTTTGTTGATAATGGTAAAAGCATGTCATCAATAGATGAGAGACGCATACCGTAAGAACATCTCGAATATGTCTGAGGTTATGTTTTCTATCCGCACTTCTTTGCATAAAGTTTCCTAACAAAAGCATAGTTTTCGAACTTGTGAGAGATACATTAAAGAGCAGAGAGTGCCATTATGAGCTTATAACAAAAGAAAGTACTTGCAATGCTTGGTGACTAACCTTAAAGCCACGTGCAAACATAGCCCTAAAGACTTCTGACTTCCCGATCAAAATTTCTCTATTAGAAGGAAAGCGTTTTCCTGATATGAAAATATAAAACATCAACCACACTTTTGAAATAGCGCATAAAATACAATTTTTGTTTAGGAAAAGTGTTATCACCTTGGACAATGAAATTCACATCAGTGTGCGTAGGGGGGTTGGTAAAATTTTCACTGGTTCTGACCTGCAATAATAGTATTTGATTTGCTTAATAAAGCATTTGTAGTGAAATATATCCAACCCTCTTTTTAAAGCGAATTTGTTGCATATTACGGAGTACTTATTAGGCTTCTCTTAAAATACTTTTTTACTAGATATATTACATAAATTAAAAAACTAAGCATAGATGTCATACTAACCTGCCCTGCATTTGCACAAGAAGCTGATGAATTCTGAGCTATTTTACTTAAAGCTAAACAAGCACACGTCTTTAGTTCTTGATCTGTAGTGTTCAAAAGGTTTAGAAGCTCCGCAACTAACAAATCATCCCCTTGGCAGGAAGCAAAAAGTTTCCTCACAGTTTCTTGTGAGCTAATATAACGCATGCCTAAAAGTAGATTCATTTTGTCCTTTACATCTCCCGTAGACTGAGCAAGATAGTGAGTTAGGAGCTCCATTGTCTGAAATGAGAAGAACGATCATGTTACACCTACTTGGCTACTTTGTTCATCTAAACCAAAAGTAGCTTTAAAGTTAGAGGGATTACCAATTCTGTTATGTTGTCTTCAATTCGTTGCAGAATCATTCGTGGATAATGCTCGATGTACACAACACTTAATAGCTTTTGAATTGCTCCTTTTTTTATCAGCTCCGCCACAGCACTCTTCAAATAAAACATTATCAATATCTTACAATATTTCAAACAGATGGAGTATAATGTAAGGTGTTGCAAATTTGAGAATTTGAGGTTACCTCTCCGCTAGCAAATCCATATATAGCAGAAGCACTACTTATCTGGAGATCTTTGACATCAAGAAAATCTAGCAATGGAGATATGCCCTTGTAATGCAAAAAAGTTGCATATAGTCCAGGATCCTGGAATAGTAATCCACAAAAACATTAAATACTATAACCTTTTACTCTTTATTGGACATTTAGGGCGCCTTTGGTTTGTGGTCGGGTTAGATTTAGATTTAGTTTAGATTTGTAAGATGGATTATTATATATTTGTATAAAGAATTTGGAATTAAAAATATGTGTATATGTGTGAAAGATAAAGAGATGGGTGAAAGAAAAAACCCACTAGGCTTGCCCACTTTTGATTTTGTGGGCCATTTCACTATTTCAAACCTTATGCCCTTCTACCAAACAATACATTTTAGGAGTTAAGCCAAACCTTTCAATTAAAAACCACATAACAAACACCTCCTTAGTAATTGGTCTAAACGGGCCCACTTTTACTCTTTATTTTTTTATGACCAATTGGTAAAATGAGAACAAAGAAAAAAGATGTGCTTTTTCCTAATTAACACACCTGTCCCATATTTATTTTAAATACTTTTTTGTTTTAATTAACACACGTGTCCCATATTTATTTTTTAGTACCTTGTTTAATTTTCTTTTCTATTAATTACGAAAAGGTATGTGGCATCTTCATATATTATACACTTTCTTAAGTCGTTAGTTTTTGCCCTTTTAAAATCTTTAGCGAATCATTTAAAATATATGAAGTATAACTAGGCATGCACAATTAGATACAACGAAAATACATCATTTACCTGAGCTATCTTGCATAACGCATATGAAGAATTTTTTTGAAGTTCGTCATTTTTTGATCTAAGCAATGCGATCAGTGGTTCAACGGCGTTATGGATCTCTAACGGATAATCCTGCAAAAAAAAAAAAAAAAAAAAAGTTTGTGTTGTTTTGATTTATGAAAGATAAGAGAAGAGGTGATAAGCAACATATACTAGTGTTTAATAAGTAAAACCTTATAGTCACTCCCCGACACAACGTGTCTTATAAAAGTCACAGCCTCGATGCAAATTTCTTCATATTGGGACCTGTTAACAAAATATAAAAGTATTAGAAGCTGAAATGACTTAATCGGCTTGCTACCATTCCCATACACTTTTTGTTTTCATTATAACTACATAGTAATAAAACACCTACCCATTACCATCGCATAAGTCTTACCTGAGAAGTGACATTACACGTCTTAACGCACCCGCAGCGAGAACCAGTTTTTGAATATTAGATGAAGCGACGAGAGAAACAAGGATACCAACCTAATTGATCAAGCATGTGTTATAGAAATACAAAATTATCTAACGCTATAGGTTTTATATAGTAATTGTTAAAATGACTAACCGAATTAAGTTGGAACTCGGCATTCTTTGAGTCGATCATCTCAATAATGAACGGAAGAGCTTTGCACTTTATCAGTTCTAACTTGTTCAATTCTAAATCTAAGACCAGTTCATTTAGCGTCAAAAGTGCAACACCCGTTAACTTCTTGTCATGAGATGTTAGAAATCTCACAAGAGGTGGTATGCCACCATTTATCCTAAACAATTATTGTTATGTCGGTGTTAGAGAATTATAAGTGGTAAATACATGAACCGCAAGAGTGAGTCAAATAAAAAAAAACCAACCTCGTTTCGTTTTTAACTGAAGTACTGCCTTTGGCAAGATAAGAAATGGATAGTGCAGCGTGATAAATGCCTTTGACGAGGTCATTAGAATTATGCTTAGGCACTACCGTCTTAAGAAGAGAAATCAAAGCAGGTATAGCTCCAGCGTCAAGCATCGGTTGGCGAATATCTTTTGTATCGCCCTATAAAGTATCATATTGCTAGTGAGCTATCCCAGCAAACTCAAATAAATAAACTTAGCAGACCCTATTGTGACAGTTGATTAGGGAGGGTGTGGTGTAAAATTTCTAGCTACGAGGATGTGTCCTATTACAATCAAACTGAAAGACTAGAACAAACATCGTAGGCCAAATAGAGTTGAATAGAGGTGAAGGCGTACTCGAGAAAGCATCAGCGTGATAACCAACGCTGAAGTGCTCTGTAGCTTCTGGTTCCCTTGTTGTTGAAGCTGCTTAACAAGTGCTGGTATGCCAGCAGATTTAATGACCAGGCTCGTGAAACCATCTACAAACAACAAAAAAACCTCAGACCATTTTGGGAATGTAATTTAGGAATCATGTTACTCTTATGCATTCTGACCTCCTAGTTGACATTGGCCACACTATTATCATTAATTTATATATTGGTTGATTCAGGTTGAGGTCAAATGGGTTGAAAAATAACCTATTTGGGATTTTTGGCTATCGTGTCACATATAGTCAGTCTAGCATGTTAAGGGTGATTTTTATCCAGTTGTTCGATTAGACCTTATTAATCCAACGCGTTTAGATAAGTACATTGTTATTGAAGAATGCACAGGTTCAACTTATGCAGGTAGGTCAGATATATATTAATAAGGTATATCTTAGATTGGCTTATTTGTTGAAGGTATCGTCCAGTAAATTTATAGTGTACCTAAAAATTTAGTACTTTTCAGATCACTTCTGCTAACTTAACCAAATTTGAGTGTTTCTCAATTAGAAATAAGAAAATCTTACTCATACGTTTAAAAACCGCTAATATTAGGATCATGGACTTAGAATTGCATTTATTTCATAAATAGATTATTTGTTAATTTACTAGGATATATATGCACTGCTAATGCCAAATATTGAACTGCAAAGAGAAAGTTCTGCTAGAATACTCTAATGACCCGATGGTAATTGATCTGCATTTTCAGGCCTTGATTAACTCAAAAATAGCAGAAACGGCAAAGATTATTGAAGACTTATAAGGATGTGCCCAAGACATTGAAGGGGTGGTGAAAGAAGAATATGTTTTCGAGGTCAAGTACTGTTTATACATACGTTAAGGACTGTTCATGAGCTTGCACAGAATCATCTAAGGTCTCACTTGGCTAGGAAGACTATTGTTGCGACTTTGGCTCCAAAATCGTTGTATAAAAACACATGTACATACGATTTCTTATTTTTAATCCGGTAAGTAAAAGCATGTTGGACGGTTAATCCAACGCGTTTAGTAAATCGCTAAAGCTAAACCTAAACTAAAACACTTTCACCTCAGACTCGAAAACTACTTAAAAGTATAAATAAACTAAAACCGCAATAGAAATGTGAATTCGTACAGCTATGCGAAAGCTGTAGAAGCCTGTTCATGGAGACCATACGATCTTGCTGACTAGAATTTCCGGATTTTAACACTTGTATGTATTTCTCTATAATCCTTAATTCCTTTCCGTCGATCAATTCGCTACCATCCACATTTTTTACCTCCTTATCTTTTTCAATACTCTGATTATTCTTATTATTATTCACATTTTCTTTAGAATCATCGGGATTAGCAGGAAACTTAACCTTACGATTCGATGACCTGCGCTTAGACGCCATGACCTAAAAATCGAAAATCTAAACCGATAGAATGATAATAGATGCAAATATGAATCGATTGATCGGTTTAGAATTTCAATTTAGGTTTAAAACTAGTGTAATTTGAGGTTTTTAGAGGATATTAATGGCGGATTTTTGTTAATTTTGGGGAAGAGAGAGGAGATATAAAGTGAGCTGGAGGGAGAAATTGAATTTGAGGCGGCATTGGTGAAATTGAATGTTATAAATAGCCGTCTCATGTTCAAGCCTCACGTTTTAATAGTCATTTTAAGTCGTGATGTTTTTTAAAACGTGACTTAAAGCAAATATATTTATATTATATTTTAAATATATTGAGTTTATAAAAATATGTCATACACAAGGAATAATAAAATCAATAAGCTTGTAATCTTTTTCATTTCAATATTTAAAAACAACTTTTATCAAATTGAATTCAAAAAAGCTTCACGTCACGCCTATTGCGTAGCGTGGAAGTCACACCTCGCTCCTTTTCTTATTGAGTTTTAATAAAGTCTATTATATTAAAAGATTCAGCCCCTTGATCTTGCTTTGAATTGGCTTCAGGCTTCAAAGTCAATATAGGCAAGAGTAGAATTTTCGGTATTGGGGTCCCGAATGAGGATGTCCTTCCTCTCTCGGTTGTGTTCATGGTGTGCTTCCTTTTATATACCTCGGCCTCCCGGTGGATAAAAAGATGAGGCTTTGTGACAGTTGGGATGAGATTGTTAATCGAGTTAGAAGTAGGCTTTCCGCTTGGAGAGCCAAGTCCCTTTCGATTGGCGGGAGGCTTACTCTCGTTAAATCGGTCCTCGATGTCTTTTCTTTTGGGGCTTTGAGGACTCTCAACGGGGCATTAGTTAGGTCAAATGGAAAAGCATGCTCCTTGATCCTGATAAAGGGGGATTGGGTATAGGAAGTATTCATGCAAAGAATCTGGGTCTCCTTGGGAAGTGGAAATGGAGGTTCCTCACAGAGTTCAAAGGGCCCCGTCTAACTCCTCCATATTTGGTGGAGTTTAGGGTGACATCATTAAGGCTTCGACTAACATTGAGTCTATTGTCCCCGCTTATAAAAATTCGTTCTCCATAAAGATTTCAAATGGCTCTAATGTGTCTTTCTGGATGCATGGACATTTGGTGTAAGGATAGGGTTCGGCTTATGGATGTTTATCTAGACTTTTCGCCCTTGACTCCTCTCAGGATTGTAGTGTTAGTGATCGATGGCAAATGGTTGACGGCTTATGGATGGGCAATTGGAATTGGCGTATTCAGCCCCGTGGTAGATCCCTAGGGGACCTCGACTCCCTTATCTCTTTGTTGGGAAACATGTCCTTATCTCCTGTTGGTGTTGATATTTGGCAGTGGAATTTTGAATCATACGGCAAGTTTAAGGTTAGTACTCTCTCTAAATCTATCCAAAATCTTGTCTTAGCGGATGACGTTATCGGGTTGACCCACAACTGGAATGATTGGATCCCTTGAAAAATCAATATATGTGTTAGGAGGGCTGCTTTAAAGAGGTTGCCTTCTCGTTTGAACCTCGAATCTCGTGGTGTGCCTATCGCGTCTGTTATGTGTCCTTTCTGTAATAATGCTACTGAAAATGAAGATCATTGCCTTCTTTATTGTCCTCATGTGGTAAAAGTGTGGAGGAAAGTTTGGGGTTGGTGGAACTTAGAAAAAAACTGACGAAATCGTAAAAAAACTGACGAAATCGTAAAAAACGGACGAAATCATAAAAAAAGGGCGAAATCGTAAAAAAACGAGCTAAATCGTAAAAAACGGACGAAAACTTAAAAAACCTGACGAAAACATACAAAAGCATATAAATCAAAGATAATAATACGTGTTTGAAAGCTGAAAAGTGACGGGCAAAAACAACTATTAAATAAAGAAGACCCGCCGGGTAGCCCATTTAGTGTTTTACATGTGCCCATAAGCGCCCATTTAGTGTTTTAAATGTGCCCATAAGCGCCCATTTGGTGTTTTACATGTGCCCATAAGCGCCCATCAATAATAATTTGATGGGCAAAAAGTGCCCCATAACTTTTAAAAATGTGCCAAAAAGAGCCCATGAATTACCAAATTGGCAAGATTTGCCACCTCTACTCATGAACATTATAATCTTTTTATAAAAAAAAAACTAATGAATTAATGAACTTTTTTTAGAAAGCTGATCAACATTAGGATTTCTTTTTCGAAAAATGATGAACATTATGCTTTTTTCCTATAAAAAATTGATGAAACTGATGAATATCGTTATTTCTTTTTAGAAAATTGATGAGTTGATGAATAAAGTGTGTTTTTTTAGAAAAATTGATGAACAACGTGTTTTTATTTGAGATAAATGATATACATTGTGATAACAATAAAAGATTTGCAGGTTAGTAACATGCCATCACCACGTTACGTATGTTGGTATTAAAATGATAGTTGTATTCTTTTTCGTTAGTATACATGCTATTGTTGAATTTTTATTTTTTGGTTCGTGTTTGTTTGAGCTTTGTTAGTGTTTTAGAATTTGTTAAAGTCCTGTCCTTATATCTGTCCTTATATCTGAATTTGAATTTTCTGGTATTTATTGTTATTGCCATCATCGGTATCTTATGCATGGCCGCACCAAGAGTTTTCACAAGGCAAGCCTTTTGCAATACAAATAACATGTACACGTGTTTTGGATTATTTATTGTTATTGTCATCATTGGCATTGGAGTCCCGAATGAGGATGTCATTCCTCCCTCGGCTGTGTTCATGGCGTGCTTCCTTTTATATACCTCGGCGTCCGTTTTTTTACGATTTCACTCGTTTTTTTACGATTTCGTCAGTTTTGTTACGATTTCGTCCATTTTTTTACGATTTCGTCCGTTTTCATACGATTTCGTCCGTTTTTTTACGATTTCGTCCTTTTTTTTACGATTTCGTCAGTTTTGTTACGATTTCGTCCGTTTTGTTACGATTTCGTCAGTTTTGTTACGATTTCGTCCGTTTTTTCGATTTTTCCGTCCAGTTTTTTTACGATTAATCGTACGTTTTACTTTTCGTCTTTTTGTTACGTTTTCGTTAGTTTTTTTACGGTTTCGTCTGTTTTTTTACGATTTCGCTCGTTTTTTTTACGATTTCGTCAGTTTTTTACGATTACGTCGTTCTTTTAACTTTTCGCTGTTTTTTTACGTTTTCGTCCCTTTTTTTACGATTTCACTCGTTTTTTACGATTTCGTCAGTTTTGTTACGTTTTCGTCTGTTTTTTTACGTTAACGTATGTTTTTTTTACGTTTTCGTTTGTTTTTTTTTACGTTTTCGTCTGTTTTTTACGTGTTCGTCCGTTTTGTACGATTTCGCTTGTTTTTTTACGATTTCGTTCGTTCTTCATGATTTCTTCTGTTTTTTTACTATTTCGCCTTTTTTACGATTTCGTCAGTTTTTTACGTTAAGAAACCAGACGAAATCGTTAAAACCAAACGAAATCATTTAAACCATATGAAATCGTTAAAACCATACGAAATCATAAAAAACGACAAAAATGTAAAAAAACGGATGAAAACGTAAAAACTGAGCAAAAACGTAAAAAACAGACGAAATCGTCAAAAAACTAACGAAAGCATAAAAAACTGACGAAATCGTAAAAAACCGAGCGGAATCGTAAATAACGGAAGAAAACATAAAAAAATAACGAAAACGTAAAAAAATTGACGAAATAGTAAAAAAAAAGACGAAATCTTTAAAAAACGGACGAAATCGTAAAAAAGCTAACGAAAACGTAAAAAAACTGACGAAAACTTATAAAAACTGACGAAATCGTAAACAAAACGGACGGAATCGTAAAAAACAGACGAAAACTTAAAAAAACTGCTGAAAACGTAAAAAACTGACGAAGGCGTAAAAAAATACGAAATCTTAAAAAGACGGACGAAAACGTAAAAAAACTGACGAAAACTTAAAAAAACTGACGAAATCGTAAAAAAACTGCCGAAATCGTAAAAAAACGAGCGAAATTGTAAAAAAAACGGATGAAAACGTAAAAAACTGACGAAATCGTAAAAAAAACGTGCGGAATCGTAAAAAATGGACGAAAACGTAAAAACTGCCGAAAACGTAAAAAAACTGACGAAATCGTAAAAAAAAGACGAAATCGTAAAAAACGAACGAAATCGTAAAAAAGCTGACGAAAACGTAAAAAAACTGACGAAAACGTAAAAAAACTGACGAAATCGTAAAAAAAGACGAAATCGTAAAAAAACGGACGAAATCGTAAAAAAGCTGACGAAAACGTAAAAAAACTGACGAAAACGTAAAAGAAGGGACGAAATCGTAAAAAAGCTGACGAAAACGTAAAAAAACTGACGAAAACGTAAAAAAACTGACGAAATCGTAAAAAAACGGGTGAAAACGTAAAAAAACTGACGAAATCGTAAAAAAACGGACGAAAACGTAAAAATTGACGAAATCTTAAAAAAAAACTGCGAAATCGTAAAAAAACTAACGATATCGTAAAAAACAGACGAAATTATAAAAAAAGGGCGAAATCGTAAAAAACAAGGTAAATCGTAAAAAATGGACGAAAACTTAAAAAACCTGACGAAAACATTCAAAAGCATATAAATCAAAGATAATAATACGTGTTTGAAAGCTGAAAAGTGACGGGCAAAAACAACTATTAAATAAAGAAGTCCCGCCGAGTAGCCCATTTAGTGTTTTACATGTGTCCATAAGCGCCCATTTAGTGTTTTAAAAAGATGTGTCCATGACGCCCCATTTGGTGTTTTACATGTGCCCATAAGCGCCCATCAATAATAATTTGATGGGCAAAAAGTGCCCCATAACTTTTAAAAATGTGCCAAAAAGAGCCCATGAATTACCAAATTGGCAAGATTTGCCACCTCTACTCATGAACATTATAATCTTTTTATAAAAAAAAAACTAATGAATTAATGAACTTTTTTTAGAAAGCTGATCAACATTAGGATTTCTTTTTCGAAAAATGATGAACATTATGCTTTTTTCCTATAAAAAATTGATGAAACTGATGAATATCGTTATTTCTTTTTAGAAAATTGATGAGTTGATGAATAAAGTGTGTTTTTTTAGAAAAATTGATGAACAACATGTTTTTATTTGAGATAAATGATATACGTTGTGATAACAATAAAAGATTTGCAGGTTAGTAACATGCCATCACCACGCTACGTATGTTGGTATTAAAATGATAGTTGTATTCTTTTTCGTTAGTATACATGCTATTGTTGAATTTTTATTTTTTGGTTCGTGTTTGTTTGAGCTTTGTTAGTGTTTTAGAATTTGTTAAAGTTCTGTCCTTATATCTGTCCTTATATCTGAATTTGTGTTTTCAGGTATTTATTGTTATTGCCATCATCGGTATCTTATGCATGGCCGCACCAAGAGTTTTCACAAGGCAAGCCTTTTGCAATACAAATAACATGTACACGTGTTTTGGATTATTTATTGTTATTGTCATCATCGGCATTGGAGTCCCGAATGAGGATGTCATTCCTCCCTCGGCTGTGTTCATGGCGTGCTTCCTTTTATATACCTCGGCCTCTTGGTGGGTAAAAAGATGAGGCCTGAGATTGGCTTGAAAAGAAAATAGTAAGCTTGAGCTTGGCTTGATAACTTGTCAAGCTTTAACCTTATAGGCTTGAGCTTGGCTTGAGTATGATTTGATTAAAGCTTGAGTTTTGCTTGAAAATTTTGAATGTGTACAAAATTAATATATTTAATAGCCAAGCACTCAAACTCATCAATAAACATATGCATAAAGTAAAACAAACAAAAACCATACGTGAAAACCAAGGTAGATCCATTAAACATTAATAAAACTAACAGTAAAATTCTCGTACCAAAATCTAACATATAACAACCCACAAATTTTCATCAATGTAAATATCCATCTATTAAGTTAGATGCAATGTACTATCTATTTATTATATATGAACCACCTTTTTTCAGGGAAATTTTTCGCTTTATTACATTACTTGCATTACCTATATCTCAATATGCAATGTAACTTGCATAACTAAAGTTAACGAGCTCACGCAACCTACCTATGGCAATTCTATCTTCATATATATCAAGAAAACATCATAACATGTCAAGTTAATATCATAATATCATTTTTACAAAGTACATTACTCATATAAGTACTCATTGGTAAAGTTTATACCAAGACGGCTTTAAACCGTATGTATGCCTCTAAACCTAACATCCATGAAACTTAAAAACATCTAAAGTGAATGCACAAGCCACTAATGCATATGTACAAGTAATATAACATCTTATTTGAAATATAAACTCCCTCCAAGTCAAAGTACAAGTCTTTAAAAGTACAATATACAAGTCATTAAGCATGATCTCTAAAATAGCCGTTTTACCCCCCGTTTTCATTCTAATTTCTTCACCACCACTCTTATACAAGCTACTACACTCAATATAAAATGTGTAAACCCTAATTACTCCATTCATAATCTCTCATACAAATTTTTACACTCAAAACCCTAATTCAAAACCCTAAACCCTAAAACCGAGCTAGTTTTTAAACCATGACCCGTTTCTATCGTTTTTATCCATTATAAACCTCAACCAATACTCAAATAAGTTGTAATAACTTAATTTACAACATTATCAATCATATTCTAACATCATTTCATCATTTTACTTCAATTGTATGCGAATTAAATCCAAGAAACCCTAATTGAACCCTAATTGGAACTTTTGACCCGTTTACTCGTTTTCACCCATTTTAACCCAACCACCTATCAATTCTTATTATTAACCCTTAATACAAACCTTATAAACATTAATCCACACTTATATCAACAATGTACTTAAAATCCAAGCTCAAAAACCCTAAACAAGCCCTAATGTACCCGAAACCCCTAACCTTTGCATTTTGACCCATTTTGAAAGTTTTTCTTGCAATAAAGCACCTTGATAACCATGCTACTTCATCCCTAAGCTGCTTACAAGCACCTCATACAAATATCTAGTGCATACTTGGTCTTAAACTAAACACATACCTCTTTGTCTCTTTCCTAAAGCCCTCGACATCACAAGACCAAAACAACACATCAAAGCTAGTTTCTAGCTTATACAAATCATCACATAGCCTCTCCTCATCATCCTCTAGACCTCATACATGTCCTAACCAGATCACAAAGTGTCCCTTAGCCTCCAAGATCCATTCGAGTATAAATAGGACCATAAACCCTTCATTTCAAACCATCCCCTACTTCCTCCTCTATAACCCTTAATAGCAGCAATCCTTTGCTCTAGGAAGATCCTAAGAGGTCCTAAGAAGTCTCAAGAACAGAAGTGAAGCAAAAGAAACCAAGAAAAGAAGCCTGGGAATCGTTATTCTAGGCGTACGAAGCTAAAAGTCCCAATTTTGACCCGTTTCTAAGCCATAAGCTCAAAACCAGGTTCCATAAGCTTCTATTCTGCTTTCATACCCTTATAATATTCATATGATCATGCTTAAATCATCATATAAAGCTTTTAACTCAAAAACATAATTGTTTTACCTTTTTGATCCAAAACCGTACACCTGAAACCCTAATTTCATGTTTTTACTTAATCTATAAGCTAAGCTTGTAAACAATTGTTATAATCTATCCTAATAAGCTTATATAACCTTATAATAAGTACTTTTATAAGTCTTGAAAGAATTTAAACTTAAAACCTGCGCGTTTTCGTTTTAAAACCCTAATTTGACCAGTTTCGATTTCTAGCTTATCGGGTCGTTATTTTAAACTTTTGTCACGTTAAATCTTCATATATTAGCTTATATTAATAATCTATAACCTGTAAATCACTTCTTATATTGAAAAATATCATTATTATGGATTTTGGACTTGTTTTGTAAATCGTTTTCATGCAAGGGGTATATACTGTAACTTTTGAAAACTTATAAGTACAAGGACTATTTTTGCCATGTTTCTATAGTTATAACTATAAGGGTCTATTATGTCACTTTCCAAAGTGCAAGGTTTACTTTGTACATCTTTTAAACTTGAAGGACCAAACTCGTAAAAGTACAAACTCCAAGAGTGTATTTTGCTATTTTCATTCTCAAGGGTCTAAAATGTAACATTTTGAAAAAGTATAAAAATATATTCAAAACATTACAAGACATAACTTTAATTAACGCTTGACGTGCTTATCATTTCCAGATATTGATCAAAACGCTTAAAACCAATTATATTATAACCATTATATCATTCATTATCAATGTGCTTTCAAAAATCATGTCCCGGATCTATATCGTACCACAATACTAGGGAGCTTCATATTAAGAGGTTTCATCTTGGTATTACGTTCTGACTGAGTTGTTGGGTTTATGATTTAAAGTGCCCTAGCTCCTCAAACGCTTACTGAATGACCTCTGAATTATGATGGCCCGAACGGTGTTATGATAATTTTTATAACTAAATCAACATCAATATACAAACTTACATATCCAATCAAACTAAGACTTAACATATTACCCCAGGTTGCGTGTGACGAAGCCGTTACTTTCATCCCATATACCTTTGCTATCAATCAAATTTCCCTATAACTGTTAATGTGAGTTCATAGCCTCGCATTTCAATCTTTTACATGTTTTATAAACCCGCGAGGGGGATACATGCTTGTTTACAAACTCTTTTACATACTTTTTTATCTTATAACAATGTGATTAATTCAATCAAAGATGATATTCATTATAATGTAAAACATATTCAATCAAACTAAGACTTGACATATTACCCCAGGTTGCGTGTGACGAAGCCGTTACTTTCATCCCATATACCTTTGCTATCACTCAGATTTCCCTATACTGTTAAGGTGAGTTCATAGCCTCGCATTTCAATCTTTCAAATGTTTTATAAACCCGCGAGGGGGATACATGCTATAAACCTGAATGCAATTATTTATGTATGCCATCCTGATTTATTATTGTCTAAGTAACTATTTTGCCTTTAAGTCCCCAATATCATGAACCGTTAATTACTTTACGGAGTAAGCGCGAATGTTGTGAATAGATCTATTTAGGTTGGACTCCCCGTTGGTGTACCCAGTTATACCGGTAACCAATGCACACCATTAGAATATAACTGCGGGTGTTTTGGCAAAGGCACCCGATGGGGCTATAACGTATCAAACATATCCTAAGGCTTCGGATTCATGAGCTAATGGCAATAATAATTGTTTTACAAATAACGGGTGTATAACAACGTAACCCAGTAACTCACTTGCATTCAAATTACTTTACTAAAACCTATGAATTTCACTCAACCTTTGTGTTGACTTTTTAGCATGTTTATCTCAGGTAATTGAGCTACTTATGGCACGGAGCGGCACAAACTTGAAGATGGCTAGATTGTTATCATTCAAACCTTTTGTTACTAGATTTTAGGACCTCTCTTTTGTAAAACTCTGATATTATATGGAATGATAACTAAATTTTTCCAAAACATCTCTTTTGAGTTGTTTTCTATGATTATGACTGTTGTACTTTAAAGTAATACCCCAGATTAGCTTCCGCAGCTATATGTCAAATTTAGGGGTGTTACAGATTGGTATACAAGCCATAGTTATAGAGAACAAGGTTTAAAACCTTAACTATAACTACTTTTTTTTCCTAGCCATCAAGGTCTTCCGTGCCACTACATCTTCCGAATGGTACGTAAAGATACATAACTATTATACTATTATAAATAACTTATACTATTTTACTGGGTTGTTTTACAATTATGTATTCCTCCACCTATCCTACCCCATCTGATGTAGATAAGGAATGCGCCTTTCCCTCTTCAAACATTCTTGACTATACTCCAACTTCACCGGACTATTCCTTAGCCACACCGGGAAACATCTCCTCTCACCCTTCGCAAAATTCTAAGAATGATGAAATCCCACCTGCATTCTCACCTTTCTACGATAATCCATATATGCAAACATATTATGCTAATAAATCACCTATCCCACCATAAGTTTCTATTAATCCACCGCTTGTTTTGCCTCCATCTCTAATATTTCCACTATCACTAATGTGTAAATCCCGAGATTCCTTTCCTCTCGAAGAGATTCAACCACCTAAAGACACCAAGACTCCTGTTAAATCATCTATTCCACTACCGGATCCTATTACCCCATCAACTATTTTGACTTCATCTCCGGTATTACCACCATCACTACTGTTTGATCCCCGATATTTCTTTGTTCCTGAAGAATTATTACCACTTAAGAAGCAAATCCATCCTCTATCTTCTTCCTCAACTACGTTATCTAACTCATCTCGGAAGCAAGCCTGTATCCTAGTACCGCCATCTTCCTCAACTTACACTTCTACCCCACCTCAGATATATGAATTAGGAAAAAGTTCTATCAAGATGCGTGTAAGACACCATGAAGAGCAGATTGAAAGTATTTTAGATTACTGAGAAGAACTTTCTTTTCACTATATCAAGAAAATAGAAGAAAGACTGGTGAACGATCAGATAATCATACCAAGAGATTTTGATGAAGTAAAAAACCAAACTTAAGGAAGTCCGTACATAGATACGTGAACTACAGAAGAAGCATATGGGACAGAGAGACCAGATTGCTTTCGTTCACTTTTGGATTTCTGATTTAGAAATAACCCTTAAGGATATCCAAGATCGCCATCAACTATATATGAAGAATCTTATGGAACACACTTTGTAAACTCCAAGACAACTAGATCGAAACCTTATCTTTACCGCTTTTTATATAAGGACACGTAGCATGAGTATCAACACCTGTCAAATTTTGAGATATATGTACGAAAAGTTATCTATAAATAAAGTTATAATTCCATTTTACCTTACTATTTCAATATCATATATGAAATTTCTCGTTATTTCCGTCTTCATCATCAAGACCAACGTCATCAATTAGGTCAACTATTCCACTACCACCAGAATGTCCCTTTGATGAGTTTATCTTTACAGAATTAGATAACTCATTATAAATCCTACTACAACCACTGGGAAGTGAATCAATCCCGAGGACTTTAATAAGTCAAATGCTTGATTGATATTCATTTTTGAAAATCTTTAATTTTCCATTATATACTATAAGGTAATATCAAAGGAAGTGTATTACTTTGTCAAATAATTTCAATACCACTATGTATGGAAATTCTGACAAAAACTTATCATTCTTATTTTGTGTTTTCTTATGTTGATAGATGCCTCCCAAAAGGACATCAATATCTGAAGCACCAGCCATGACTAATGCTGCCATCAGGAAACTAGTTGCTAATAGTGTTGCCACAGTTCTGGAAGCATAAGTTGCAACGATGGCAAGTACAAACAATCCCAACACTAGACTAAGAAAAACTCCTGTAGCAAAGAAATGCACTTACGAGAAGTTTATGAGTTGCCAACCTTTCTACTTCAATGGTACGGAAGGAGCTGTTGGTCTCATTCGTTGGTTTAAATGAATTGAATCAATATTTTCTCGTAGCAAGTGTGTCGAGAAGAACAAAGTGAAATTCGCCATTACTACACTCATTGAGGAAGCTTTGTTCTGGTGGAATTCATTTGCCCAGCCTATTGGAGTAAAAGAAGCCTATAAGATCACCTGGTCTGAACTTAAAAGACTCCTGATAAAGAAGTATTGTCCCCAAACTGAGATTAAGAAAATGGAAGAAGCTATTACCTATAAACAAAGTTTAATAAAGCAAGTTAATGAAACACAATCTGAACAGAAAACCATTACAACATAAACGAAAGGTTTGTGATGAAAGAAACACCATCGACAACAACAACTACCCCAATGGACGTAACAAAATAAACTAACGACACTCCAACATTCGCTAACAACAACAACTACCGTATCAATAATCACACCAACGGCAGATAAGAGCTTTAGAAATACCTTCAGGGCTTATACTGCCTACAATTGGGTTATACTGGAAACCGT
The DNA here is from genome assembly GCA_026074375.1 of Tanacetum coccineum. Classification (NCBI taxonomy): domain Eukaryota; kingdom Viridiplantae; phylum Streptophyta; class Magnoliopsida; order Asterales; family Asteraceae; genus Tanacetum; species Tanacetum coccineum. The sequence continues at coordinate 39,122 of BQNB010008835.1, forward strand.
CCCTTGTGTACAAGATGCACCCTACATCACATAGGACCTTGCACTGTCAAGTGTCAGACTTGCAACAAGATAGGTCATCTGACCAGGAACTGCAGAAATAAAAGAACCCTCGGATTACTAGATTAGATCCTAGTTATAGTTTTGTTAAGAACCTAACCACAGGATGTGTGGTATAAATATAAACACTTGTCAAATCTTGAATATGTAAAGTGTAAAGGCAAGTTGTTCATGATATAATACAATTCCGTTTTATATCCTACTATTTCATAGTACCGTTATCCAGGGTTGCCCCCTGATTTTGTTAAACCAACCTTTCAAATTTCGGCGTCATCATCGGTATGGACTGGTTATCCAAGTATCATGCCAACATTCCCTGCGACAAGAAAGTCATCCACATTCCTATCAACAGTGAAACTTTAATCATTCGAGGTGACCAAAGCAAAACCTAACTAAATTTTATCTTTTATCCGCTGCTTAAAAACCGAACCCGAAGGTATTATATCCATGAGATTGTTTCTTTTTTCTTTTCTTTTAGAATGTGTAGCGATTACGAGAGTTTTTGAATAAACTTACTGTAAAGAATCGTTACCCATTACCCATAATCAACGACTTATTCGATCAACTTCAAGGTCTGAGTCTTCACTCGAGAATCGACTTAAGATCAGGCTATCATAAATTAAAAGTAAGGGATGAAGATGTTCCTATGACTGCTTTCAAAACACGGACACTATAAAATTCAAGTAACTTGGGTTTAATTAACACACCTACCGTATTTATGAATCTCATGAATCAGGTGTGTAAACCATACTTAGACAAATTCATAATAGTGTTCGTCGATGATATTCTTATCTACTCTTATAACAAAGAAGAACCCGCAATTTTAGAAATCGTATACCAAATTCTCCAAGTGTGATTTCTGGATCCGCATCGTGTGATTCAATGTCTCATTATTCTTCTCATGATCATACCATCAAGGAAACATCTTCTACTTAAACCCGTTTTGATAACATGTTTTATACTTAAATATGATGATTTATAATCATCTTATTGAAATGAACTAGGACGCTTCTTCATTTGAATAAGGAAGTTATAAGTCACCAAACTATAAATTTATAAATTTTTAGTTACAAGGATTGGGACGCCTCTGATTGTAAATGAAAAATTATAAATGAGTGGGCTTAAGTATATGGCTTTCGTACAAACAAGTTTCTTTCAATCCGTTTGTACAAATAATTTCTTTTCTTCATAATCGTTACACGGTTAAATCTTTAATCATCATCTGTTATATCCTGAATAACAACTCTCTTATAATTCATAATCATCCTTTGACATCACCCCGACATTCAACTAAATCTCGAGACGAGATTTCTTTAAGGGGTGGAGACTATAACAACCCAAAATTTTCATCAATGTGATATCTACCTATTATATCATGATCACTTTTGTATGAGGAGATTTTTCGCTTTATTACATTACTTGCATTACCAATATCTCAATATGCAATGTAACTTGCATAACTAAAGTTAACGAGCTCACGCAACCTACCTATGGCAATCCTATCTTCATATATGTCAAGCAAACATCATAACATGTCAAGTCAATATCATAATATCATTATTACAAAGTACATTACTTATATAATGTACCATTTGCAACGTTATATCAAAACGGGCTTTAAACCGTTATCGTATACATCTAAACCCTAATTTCATGAAAGGTTAACATCTAAAGTGAATACACAAGCTACTAAAGCATATGTACAAGTAATATAACATCTCATTTGAAATATAAACTCCCTCCAAGTCAAGATACAAGTCTTTAAAAGCTCAATATATAAGTCATTAAGCATGAGCTCCAAAATAGCCGTTTTACCTCCGTTTTCATTCTAATTTCTTTACCACCACTTTTGTACAAGCTATTACACTTAATGTACAATGTATAAACCCTAATTATTCTTTTCATAAACTCTCATACATATTATTACACTCAAAACCCTAATTCAAAACCCTAAACCCTAAAACCGAGCTAGTTTCTAAACCATGACCCGGGCTCAAGGCAACCTACATATGGCAATCCTATCTTCATATATGTCAAGCAATCATCATAAATATCAGTCAAATCATAATAGACATTTTTACAAAGTACAATTAATCCTATAATGTACCATTCGCAACGTTATAGTCAAAACGGGCTTATAAACCGTATATCGTATCCATAAACCCTAATTCCATGAAAGATTAACATCTAAAGTGAATGCACAAGCTACTAAAGCATATGTACAAGTCCATAAACATCCATTTGAAATATAAAATCTCTCAAATCAAAGGACAAGTCTTAAAGCTCAATATACAAGTCATTAAGTATGATCTCTAAAATAGCCGTTTTACCTCCGTTTTCATTCTAATCTCTTCACCGCCACTTGTGTACAAGCTACTACACTCAATATACAATGTGTAAACCCTAATTATTCTATTCATAAATTTTCATACATCTTTTTACACTCAAAACCCTAATTCAAAATCCTAAACCCTAAAACCGAGCTAGTTTCTAAATCATGACCTGTTTCTTGATTTTTATCCATTGTAAACCCAAACCAACTCTCAAATAAGTTATAATAACATAAATTACAACATTATCAATCACATTCCATCATTATTTCACCATATTAACAACAATGTACAAGAAATAAATCTAGAAAACCCTAATTGTGCCTAATTAAACTTTTGACCCTTTACTTCATTCTAACCCATTTTAACCCAAAACACCTATAAAATTTTGATTATAATCCTTAATTTAAGTCTTAGGATCAGTAACCTATCATTCCTAATCAAACGTACACGAAATCTAAGCTTGAAAACCCTAATTGAGCCCTAATGTACCTGAAATCAAAAACCTTTGCAAAGTGACCCATTTTGAAAGTTTTTCTTGCAACCAAGCACCTCAATGACAAGCACCTTACCTCCCTAAGCTGCTTACAAGCATCTCATACAAATATCTACTCCATACTTGGTCTTAAAATAAACCACATCACCTCTTTTCCTTCTATCATAGCCGCGACAAGTACATGGGTGTTCCAACACCTTCTAGTTGATTTCTAGCATACATACTCATCATGTAGCTTTTCCACCTCATGATCTAGATATTCCAACTGTCTCACATCAGATTACAAAGGTTCCTTAACCTCCTTGGTCTCAAACTAGTATAAATAGGAACCTAAATCATTCATTTTTCTTCATCCCCCACTTCCTCCTCTATAACCCTTACATAGAAGAAATCCTTTGATCTAAGAGATCCTAAGAGGTCTTAAGAAGGATCAAGTTCAGAAAGGAAGCAAAAGAAACCAAGAAACAATGCCTTGGAATCGTTATTCTAGGCGTACGAAGCCGAAAGTCCCGATTTTGACCCATTTCTAAGCCATAAGCTCAAGACCAGGTTCTCTAAGATTATATTCTGCTTTCATAACGTCATAATGTTCATATGATCTTGCTAAAATCATAATATAAAGCTTTGAAATCAAAAACCTATGTGTTATACCTTTTTGATCCAAAACCGTACACCCGAAACCCTAATTTCATGTTTTTACTTAAACTATGAGCTAAGCTTGTAAACTATTATTATAATCTATCCTAATAAGCTTATATAATGTTAAAATAAGTGCTTTGATAAGTCATGAAAGAATTTGACCTTAAAACCCATGCGTTTTCATTTTGAAACCCTAATTTGACCCGTTTTGCTTCCTAGCTTAATGAATCGTTATTTTAAACTTCCGTTATGTTAAATCTTCATATTTTAGTTTATTATAACCTATAAATATCTTTTGAAATGTTAAAATAAGCTTGCATAGCATTTTGGACATGTTTTGTAATTATAATCCATGCAAGGGGTATATATCGTAACTTTCGGAAACTTATAACTAAAAGGACTATAAACGTCATTTTATCATAGTTATAACTATAGGGGTCTATTATGTCACTTTACAAAGTCCAAGGTTTACTTGGTATATCTTTTAAAGTTAAAGGACCAAAGTCGTAAAAGTGTAAACTCCAAGGGTATATTCTGCCATTTTTCAAACTCAAGGGTCTAAAATGTAACATTTTGAAAAGGTATAAAATCATATTCAAAACATTACCAGACATAACTTTAATTAACATTTGACGTGCTTAACATCTCCAGATATTGAATAAAA